>JADLSH010000055.1:0-244133 GCA_016169945.1 Trachythela sp. YZ-2020
GATGTCATCCACAACATTCAGTGGTGCGATCCAACACAGCACTTCTTTATCTCTCAATAGAAGCTGGAGTTTTGATACTCTTTGTTGGCTTGCTTTTGTTAGCTCCTCGAAACTCGTGCCAACGCCATACGCTTAATTTTTGTTTTGTCTGTGGAGTACTCCATATTACCAGCTTTACCAAACAAATTTTTACCTTTGTATTTTGCACCATTACATCTCATTAGTTTTCAGAGAATAGTGGTTTCCTAACTTGTCGTATAGCGTTGTTGAGCTTGGACCGTCTCCTTGTTAACAGTAATACTAAGCCCAATTTTTAAAAACTGTTTTTATCGTGAATGATATGACGTTTTATAGCACCTTCATCGACGTTGATCTCTTTCTCCAACTTTTTAAGCCTACTTGATATATCATCGTCAACTCTCGTAAACTACAAAGGTTTGATCCATCAAAAATAAGAACGGCTTTCATCAACGTTGACCTGACCAAAGCTTGTTTCACCACTCATCACCCTCTTTGCATCTTGAGCGCGATCACGTTCCTTCATTTCTATGTCCACTTCTCTACCAATATCTTCAGCATCCATTTTGTTTTGTTATTAATAGCTTTTCACTTGGCCCACGAGGTTGTGCCAGGCTTTGTCGTTATATCCAATCCACTTCTACCAACACTGCCCTTCCTTCTCTTTAAAATTTTTCCTATCTCATGTACGTGTAATGGATTTGTTTATATTGACTCATCTCCTCTTCACGTAAACTTACCAATAATTGGTTCCACTTCGCTTTGTCCACTATCTCGTACATGTTTGGGTCACCTCTAAAGACACTCTTCTTCTCTGGCTAACCTTAAACTTCTCCTCTGTGAAGTTTGCTTGCACCCTTTTTGAAAATATTTTATACTTACTTATTCTAACGATAAGTCACATCAACTTCGAAACTTTGGTATTTGGAAACTTACCTAACCCATAACCAGTATAGTGTAATCCACACTTGGTTTTTATTTAACTCACTTACATCAGCCGGTTTCATTTGTATGCTACTATGCTTGGTGTGGATTATAGTTGTATGTAAGTTTTCTCATCTAACACGTTAATCCAGTTGAAGGTCTCTTCTTTGTGAAAGTACTTCCACATAGATGTTTTTAATGTGGTTAAATCTTTCCAACTATGCTTAGCCTTTCACCTAAGTCTGGAGTTTGTAGAAAGAAGTAGTCTACATCATGCTCTTTTAACAGTGGTTTTTACGCAACATTGTAGAACTCTTTACGCTTACTGTCAAACTGTGCGGTTTTGGATACTGATCAAACCTTTCCTTAAACTTATCTAGTAAGGCTCACCCACAGCAGTAGTCATGTTTTTAGTGTCCTTCCTATAAACTGGTATTGTGAAAGCGTAACGACTTAGGATTTCAACAGCTGTTAGTATCCAATAGTAACCCTTGTTTTTGTTTTTATACTTCCCCATGTCAACCAAGTCCATCTGTACTTGGTCGGCTAAATCTTTAACAAATGTTCTTTGAAATTTGTGTTTACTTATAACAGGTTTGTGTATTGTGTAGGTGTCTTGTGTTTTTAACCATTCTTTTACAATCCTACGACTAACACCGTTTAACCCGGAGTCTTTTGCCTTTTGATACAACCTTTCTATAGACTGAAAGCCTGTGCTTGGGTCGTAGTAGATGTCTCGCAGTTTTTGTTCAATGACGAACTCATTATCGTTTATGCTTGCCCCACCCACATTTCTTTGCTCACTTTGTTTGCTATTCATTTATTTTACGCTTCGCTCGCTCCGCTTTGCTCACTTCGTTCGCTTACTCTATATACAGCTCAAGTAGTAAGCTCATATCAACCTTTTGCTTGATGTTTGAACCAACGGTGAAGAGTAGTCTGTTAAAGCATCCGTTGTCTATTAAGGCTTCGCTATTAATATTTTTATAAAATGTTACAGAAGAATTTAAAATTTGCTCTGACGTTATTGGTAACGTGGAGAGTGTAAAACACCTCTCACCGCGCGTGTTAAAATTCATAGACGTGTCTATAATGTCGCAGTCAATGTAAATGTGAGACAATCCTTGGTTGATGTTAACAACGTTAGGCGAGTTCTCCCAAACAACAGTACCCCCAACGTTGTCATTTATAATTTGCTTCTTCGGAAAACCAAGCAGCGGAGCGAAATTGTCTAGGTCCAACATATGATTTTTAGACGTTATTTTACATGTGTTGTTGTGTTCTATTTCCACTAGCGTTACGTCGTACTCTTTTAGCTTATCTTTAATCATGTCAAACGTCCAGTAACCCTCTCCGAACATGATTTTTTGGTTACTATTACCAACGCTAACCGCGGTACCGTATAGTATGAAGTCGTTAACACCGGAGATAATGTTTTTAAACTTCCAAAAGACCGCCGCGTTCTTTAAAACCATCGTTGACTTGGCGTGCTTGTTTGAGATGTTAGCGTCAAGATAGAGCTCCTTCTCATTGTTTTCTATAAACACTGTTATCTTTTTCTTCATTTATTTATACTCTAAAATAAATGGCAGGCGAAGCAGATAAAATAATAATAGCCTTTTACGGTGAACAAAACCTGGTCAAGGTTAAAAGAAATATGAAAGAAGGACCTGAGGAGACTAAGAAAATTTTTTTAGTAAAATATCCGTACGCTGTTGTAGACAAGTTTAAGTTTGACATTGAGTTAAAAAAGAACGGTGACATAGACAAGTACGTAACATATTATAAAATTACTGACGACACCTCGTACGACATTACTTCTGTCACCTTTTTAAACAATAAGGATTGGACAAAGAATTTGTACTGGCAAGAACCATGGGGTGCTAATGGGACCGTTCAACCATTTGCTAGTAATGACACAACAATTAAACCAAACGATCTTAAGATTTACGTTACAGACGGCTTGTTTTTTGACATCACTCTTCCAGACTTTGATATAAAGAACAACGAAACCAACAACGACTACAAGGATAACTCATACATAGCGTCTTTGTACGCCGCATACATTACAACATACTCCTGTGGGATTAGTGAAGAGCATTTTAAGTACGACACATCGACCTCAAAAATTATAACAAGCTTAGCGAGGTACCATTTATACTTTCATATGAGCAGGTTCCTTAGACAACCAAGCAAGATGTCAAAGTATATAACAAGTGACATAAGAAAAATTATTATGGATAACAAACCTGTTGTATTTAAATGGACAAAGGAGTTTCATTCAGGAAGAGAGCAGTTAGGTTATTGGCTATCAAAACAACCAAGAGGTACGGTAAGAGGAGCGAAACCTGAGATGAGTAAGGAGGGTTATGGTCAGATTGGGATTACATATGAAAAAAGAGGTGTCCAAACTATAAGAGGGGTGGATGATTATAAGTTGTTTATCGCAGCTAAGTCTAACGGGTTGACAAAACTGGTCAGTTACTTTTCAACAAAGTGTGAGAGTTACGTTTACTGCGTATTAGGTGCGCAAGCAAAGACTAGATGGCCGATTGTTGGCAGAGGGGCTATGTCATTACAAACACAGGAGGTGTTTAAAAAAATAATTAGCGACACAAGAATTCAGGATGATAACACCATTGCTATATCAAACATGAGGAAAGCTATAAAGGATACAAACGTTGTGTTAAATATGGCCATCACACCAGGAATTATACTTATCCCATCAAACATGATCATACTTGACGAGATGATAGCTGGTTACAACAACATTTTAAAACTTGCTGGGACGGGAATGAGATTTGGTAAGAACGACGGAGTTAACTATGAGAGTGACTACGATGCGGGGACTAAAAGTGTGATAAGACCAGTTGTGAATCCTACTGCGCTTGTTGTACGCAAACCTGTCGAGCGAAGCGGAACCCATAGCGCATCCATGCATACCATAGACCATACAACAATTTCAAACAGTCCAAACATGTACGGAGAGGAACTAACCCTTCTTGCTGTTACATTAATTGGCGGTGTGTTAGTCTCAAGGTTTGTAATTTAAACACCTACAACAAAACTTAACAGACTTTCAACAAAAGCATAACAAAATTTTTTTGCTGTAATTTTGCTATGAACTTGCTAAGATCTGTTGACAAAAACATAACAAAATTTTTTGCTGTAATTTTGCTATGAACTTGCTAAGATCTGTTGACAACAAAATTTAACAAACTTTCAACAAAAACATAACAAATTTTTTTGCTGTAATAATAAATGAGTGACGAAAGCACAAGACAAATTACGATGGTAAAAAAGGAGAAGAACCCTGCAAGAGTGAATGCAGGTAAAAGACTCGCTGACTATAACAAAACAGCAAAAAGAAAAGCAGACCAAAGCGTATTGGAACCTATATTAGAGGAAGATGAGCGCAGCGAGAACACTGAGCGCAGCGAAAACGCTGAAGAAGATAGTTCTAGTGGGATTAGTATTATGGCAATCCTAACAGGTGTTGGTATAATCTCAGGTGTGTTTTGTCTTTACTTCACATACAAACAAGACAAAAGAGCTGAGGCTGTAATCCCAAAAGACACTAACAACAACATCCCTCAAGACTCTAAAGAACCAAACATAAGACTACGTATTTTTAACAACTAAAACATACTCTAATAAAGAGTAACAATGACTACTTACAAAATGGATCAACTACTACCAGAGTATGAGCGAATTAAGGATGCTCAAATTGTTGGTAAAAGAACCTTCATTGAGGTTACATTTAACCCTAGTAAGGCATACCCTGGAGGAAATTTACGTTAACCTGCCAGCACTAGGAGCGAACACGTGCATTGTTCCAAACTCGCTCTTCCTTACAGCGGAGTTTAAGAGCGATAACATAAAGTCATGGTATTTAAACAATCTTGGTAAGCTTCTTGTAAACAGCTTAGAAATAACAATTGGTGGCAGCGTTGTGTATGATAACATCAACGAAAGTGTTTACTCCGTCTATCAAGACTTGTGGCTTCCAAAAAAGCATCGAGAAAATATGATAAGCGAAGGCATTGCGAGCGAAAACATCCGTAAGCTTATGTCTAAAGACGATAGCGGAGACAGTTCTGTGGCTGCTGACGCGTTTATGTTAAAAATCTTTAACAGTAGGGTAAGAATTAAGTTAGGTAAAATTTTAAATGATCATGGATTGTACGCTCCGTTTGGAATGAACAGTGATATTAGGTATCGAATAAAACTACCAAGCGCTAGTGATATTATGATAGCACAATCAGGTTCAAGTGTTGGTAGTTACACTTTAGAGGAAATTAAACTAGAGTATGTTACGATAGAGGATCAAAGCATGTATAACTCAGCATTAAGCAGTTATCAGGTTGGAAGGTCATTAATTTACGAACACATTACAATGATGAAAAGAGGCATTTGGGGAAAGGATACAACCCTTGAGAACGTCAACCCATCAATGAGAACGTCAACCTTCCAAGACAAAGCATGAAGTATATCATTATGTTATTTAAAAAGAAAGCAATTACAAACAGCGAAGAGTTTGTTTACCCAAACATAAAAAATGTTAAGGTAACGATAGAAGGCAAACCAAACTCTGTATACAGTCAAGGTATGGATAAGTCTAGACTCTTTGTAGAGGCTAAAAAGGTGTTTTTAAACCGAAAGAATGATACTCTACCAGTTTCAGAGTTTTTTCCTGATAACAAGTTCGCCTTATGTGTCGACCTTAGAACTTTTAACGACAACAACGTTTCAGGTAACGGAAAAAATTCTAAACACACAGTCTGGAGTGCTGTTAGAAATATCAAAAGAGGTAACCTCGACAGACCTTGTTTGTTACATCTTCGTGGTGTCTGATGGTTTTGTAAACATAGTAAACAAATCATTACAAAGTGTTGAGTACTAAGTGTGATACTTAATATTTTCTTAACCTAATAGGTTATGAAAAATGTTATGAATAAATGAGGTTAGAAACACCATTTAATATGATAATAGTTGGAATGACTGGGTGTGGTAAGACCTACTACCTCCTTAAGATGCTAGAAAGTGAGTACAAGGATCACTTTGAGTACATCTTTTTAATTTGTCCAACCTACTTATACAATCAAACGTATCAAAATTGGGAATACAAGGACGATGACAAGTTCTTTCCCATACCGTGTGAGCAAGACGATGTGGAGGCTTTTTTAAAGTACATCATTAAGATGTATAGTGGTACGAATAGTCTTATCATCCTAGATGACTGTGCTAGTAGTCAGTCAGTTAAAAATAGAACAAGTGAAATGGTAAGACTTGCCTTTTCCGCAAGACATTATAACCTAAGCACCATTGTGATAACACAGCAGCTAACAAGTATAACAAAACCTTATAGAGACAACACGTCTAAAATGGTTACGTTCTACAACCCAACTAGAAAGGATATGAGTTGTTTCTTAGAAGAGTCTCTTCACATCACTAAGGATCAAGAGCATGACATTATAGAAGAGTTAAGAACAAATAAATATGCCAGACTTGAAGTACTACGTCGACACCCTTTCACACATAGCGTTGTATATTCAACGTAAACCGCTCCAGTCCGCAATTTGTTTCACCTTGCTCGCAATAGGGTTTGTCTTGTTCGCGATAGGTGTCATCTTGTTTGCAATTGGTGGTGCTTTGTTTGTTGTGTATACGCAGCCCGTTATAATAAATGAGCGAAGAAACATTTTTCAAAGATAACGCAGGTGATCCTGAACGTAGTGAGCCGGACACAGCGTCTAACGTGCGTGAGGAGCTTCTCACATTATCTGAAAGAGGTGAAATTAAACAAACAGAGAAGTATCTTAAAAAGGCTAACCAAGAGACCTTAGAGAAGATCAAAAAAGAGTATGACAGGAAGCAGCTGGATGAGACCAACGAGTTCATTTCAGAAAATTTAATATCAAAGTTTTCAGATCTAATGGATAGTCTGAATATGATTGATAACAAAGACAATATGGAGAATGAGCTAAAGAATAACCATATGATAAAAAAAGACTTAAAGAGCATTCTTAGTCATATAACACCATACCTCCCATACATTCGCTTGCTTTGTGGTGGGTTAGTTGTTGGTAAGCATATGATGTATAAGCGAAAAGACGCATCTAAACAGGAGGACCTGAAGGACATAGATCCACAGGTTTAAACTGACCCGTATTTTTTCATTTACTAAATGTAAATGAAAAATTTAAACACTTTACAATCCTGGGTAAAGTGGTGGTGCTGATGGTTGAAAACTTTCAACAAGCTCTCTTGTCATCTTTCGCTTTAAAAGCTCAGTCTCCACTTCTTTTAGATCACCCTTACCAGTCTTCCTTTTTTTATTCTCATGTTTAACTTTTTTCATAGTTTTAACCGTTCCTCTACCACCATCTATTATCGCAACTGCTCCGCCAAGAGCGGCTACCACGATAGCAGAAGGAAATATAATAGCCACCGCGACACCACCAACCACAAGAACTATTTTAAGTAGTGTCTTCCTACCAGTTTGATCTTCTTTTTAAAGATTAGTTTTTTCATTTGAGATAGTTTAATTGCAACATCATCTCTTACCTCTGTAAGTTCACTTTCAGAAAAGTTTATAACCTGTTCCATTTATTATAATAAAAGAATGACACACATGTTAATATTTGGAGCTGGATTATATGTAATTGATAGACTTATTAATCCAAAATGTTTGTGTAATCTGTGTGATCACAGGGTCCACAAGAACCACAAAGACTGCAAGGACCACAAGGTTTGCAAGGCGATCAGGGTTTTACTGGTGTTAAGGACGACAAGGCGATGTAGGACCACGAGGTTTACACACCCAACATAACACAAAACTTGAGAAAAATGATATTAGCAAAGCTTGGTAAACAGAAAGATAATAGCGTCTTACAAAATGCTCTTTTAAAAAATTAAAAAAATAGGTTACGTATGTTTTAAGACATACGCAAACTCATCAAATTAAAAGTCAACCAAAATATTTAAACAAGACTCGTTACCATAGGACGTGCCAATTTGTTGAAGGTAAAGTTTAAAACCTGCAAGCAACGTGTGGTCAGAGGTTACATCTTTAAATTTAAACTCTCTACCTAAAAAGAACACGTTACCAACTATTATTGGTGAGTCTGAGTATTTAATAACCGCAAGGTCTATGTCCTGCTCTGTTCCATCAAGTTTGTACGCGTGAAAAACATACTTAATTTTTAACGTTGATATCACCTCATCTTTGTCAAACGTGTGGTTAGCTATTATAAATCTGGCATCATCGTTGGAAGATATGCAAAACATAACGGGTGATGGCCATCCAGAATTTAAGCTAAATGGGGAACTTACCACAGAATTGGATAACGCGGCGTAATATATTTGATAGTTCATCATTCTTAGACTTGGTTTAGGACTTTTGGTGAAGTGGGTTCAATCCTTTTATTTTTCTCATTTGAGTAGCCAAAGTTTAAGCTCATTTATTTAAGAGCTTTAAGAGCTAGTGAGTATAACGTGTTTGTCTTTGGGGTGCGAATGTTTTTGGTAGTACGACTCCACTTTTTGGTAATACTCCAATGTCCAATTGCCATCGTGTTTACTTCACCATCACAAATCACTCTCTTGTCATCGTTAGCACTTAGAGCTACCTTGTTAATAGTTTCTGTATAAATCACATGCTTTCGACTCCTAAACGTATTCATACTTCTGTGTTGCTCCTCCCGCTGAATAGACACTTTTATAATCATTAAACGTAATGTTATTTTTAACAACCCCCTTTTTAACACCCTTACACTTTTTCTCCTCCGCTTTGCTGTCAGCCATCTTGTAAGCGTACAGTTTACTACGTAACCCAACAAACTCGTCTATTTGCTTACCACCACACTCATCCTTCATCATTCCAATTACTTTTTTGTTAAGCCCAGTTTGTATTCCACTAGGATTACCCGCGCTATCGCTGTGGTCTTTGTTAAACTTGCTGGTGTCAAAGTGTGTTTGGACGTCTTTAGAGATGTCTTTGTAAAAGTCCTTTGTTTTAATCTCATAGCACAGGCTGTCTGTGTCTGTAAATAACAGCTGTGCATTGTCACCATACTTAGCTTTAATATACCCGTAATGAAAGTTATACATTAACGTCTTACTCAGGTCTAAAATACTCATCCCTAAGTAGATAGGCTTGTTTAATTTGATGGTGGTCCTATTCATATGAACCGCCACTAGGTTTTCAGTGAACGTGTTTACACCATGAAAGTTAGGCTTCTTAGCTAACTTTTGAAGTTGGTTGGGTCTGGTAACTAATCTAACATCCACCCGGTTACGAACGTTCTCCATCGTCTTTCCGAAGACGGAGTTGTTCATTAACTTAAAGAAGTCCATTTCGAAGTCTGTGGTGCCTTTCGTCCTAAGGTCTGTGTTAAGTTGAATGTACTCTTTTAACCAAGGACTCTCATTGAATATAATACCCCTATGAATCTTAGTTAGCTTCATGCCAAGCTTAATATACTGCTTTAAGCTCTCATAATGAAGTACGTACTTGGTCTTATTGTTAAGGTTTGGAATGAGCTTATCAACCTTGTTTACAGTTAGCCTCTCAGGAGCAAGCGGGTACTCATTGTGGAGGTTGTGTAACGAAGTGGGATACTTTAAGTCTACTTCTAATATACACCCCTTCCCTTCTTCATTACATATATCACCCCAGTTCTCAAGCTCTTTTTCATTCATCCATTTGAACCCGTCCACAGGTAATGGCCTACTCATTGCCCATCCGTATAAGTTGTTTGCATCTAGATATATTATAAATATCTGATCCAATTCAGGATCATAAACTTTTAAATATTTGTTGTTGGCCTTGGCGTGTCTCTTCGTAATAGTGCTAACCCCACCCCTAATACCTTGTTCTACCATCAGGTATATGTCTGGGTCTGTTAGTAACTCTAACTTAACTTTAGAAATTAAATATATACTTAACTTTAACGCAGCATCCCAAGCTAATCCAGGAGCTGTGTAGTACCAAAGAGGATCTAACCCATAGTTTTTAATGCAAACGTCTCTGTAGTTTTCCATGACGTCAGCGAGTAGTAAGGTGTCTGTTTTTAGATAGAGATCGTGATAGTCTCTCATCGTCTTACAATCAAACTTCTTCCACACACTTTGCGCATGAGCGTAATCCTCATCGGTTATGTGTGTATTGTTAAGCTTACTATAAAAAGCAGACTTTGGTGGAAGATTAGTTTCGCTAAGCTTGTCAAGCCCGGTCATATACTCGTATGGAAACACGCCCTTCTTTTTTAACAGCTCAGACGTTCCCATCTCTTTTTCTAGTGTTTTAAACTGGTCTTTTCCAAGACCCTTCACAAGACTATCTAACGACTTGAGGGTAAACTTAAGTGAATCTAAAAATCTAACCTCTAGTGTTTTTTGTTTCTCATTTCCCTCCTTGTCGGTGTAAGTCTCCATTACTACATTCTTACTAAATGAGATATACTTCTCATCAGTCTTTGGAATGCATTTAACATCACCCTCAGTAAATCCTAAACTCTTAACAAACAGGTGTGAGTCATACCCTTCCAAATTGTGGAAAAGAACCGGTACAAACTTTGGAGCTCTCATTTTTAAATTACACGCATTATGAACCGCTCCACGATACTTCCCAGTAAGATGGCAGTGATCTCTGACACGGTCACCATTTAATTTCAACCCACATGCGAAGCAGTCTCTTGCATGATTAAAATTTATATCATCGGCTTCGCTCATTCTAATTGGGGTGGTTTTGTCTAATATTTTGTAAACCTCTTTCAAAGACTCCTCTACCGAGTCTACAAACTTTTTACCGATGTCCTCACCCTCCTCTTGGATGGTGTATCTCACCGTTTTTAAAGAGTATATGTCCTCATCAATACACTTAATAACATAAAAATAACCGCTTGGGTCGTGTCTATTAGTTTTTACTGTAAAGCTTTTGTTGGGGTTGTTATTAACAGCGCTTATGGGGGGTAAAAATGATTCAAAGTCGGCGTAAACTGTAAAGGGGACCTTATGCATCTTATGATACTGTTCAAATGATACATGACTTCCCTCAGGTGGGTAAACATGTCTTTGGTGATCATGACTTTCGCACAGGTCATTGTGTTTGTCTAATAACTCTAACGTGCCAAAGCTGTTTAAACATCTAAGACAGATGTGTTTTTTATGGTCTTTTTTACTTAGCTGTGATGATACCAGCCTACTGATATCTTTCACAACACTATAATGTTCATCAAGAAAGAACAAGTTAATATGCTTCGTGTTATCTCCCTTACTTAGTCTAAGAGTGTATACACTTTTTGTCTCATCGTCATAGCTAAATACATTAACATTAACATCATTGTTACACTCAAATTTAGTAATGTTTTTGACCTCCATTGGGAACTTAAGATCCGACCAGGTAAGTTTCTCCGCCTGCATCTTAAGAATTTTTGAAATACGTCCAGGGTTTTGTTACTTCTATCAACAGGATTCAAAGCTCTGGTAACTGCCCACTTAAAACACTGGTCGTCATCGTTCTCTGTTAATGACAGCCTTCTTCATCATAATTACCATAGGTAATGGTTTGTAACTACTACCTTCTAAGGGTGTAAACTTAGTAATGAAGATCTCAAGCTCCTCCACAGATAAAAACCTCCAGCCGCTCCCCTCCTTTTGAAACTTGGCAAGCGATTCTAACATCTTTTCCTTCATAACTTTGTACTCTGTCGTAGTGTCCTCTTCGTTGATGATACTATGCGTGTTACTTCGAAAGTGAGAAATGGTTATTATAGTCTCACCTGTTTTTGGATCTAATCTTACCATCCTGCATAGTAAAACTGTGTTCACCTTCTTACCTACACTGTTGATGCTGTTAAATAATTTCTCTACTTCACGTGTGGTAACCTCAAGGAATACTTTTGGGTCTTTAAAGTTTCCACCAGGAATAGTCCACTTGCTATGCATCTTATTAATAGACTCTGAGACTAATCTTGGTTTTAGATTCTTACCTTTCTCGTAAATTTTTTGTAGTTTGTTTCGTAACGTGTTCCTATTTTTAATTAACCTTTTCTTTGCACCATTCCACCTAATATCATCAAACACTTTGGCTTGTCTCTTCTCCTGTTTTTCAATATCATGAGTCCACTTCTCTAACTCCTTAGTACTATGTCTTTTAAACTCTCTAGTCTTTAATCGATCAAATCGGTCCTCTGCTTTCTTTCTTGTTTTCATCTCAGCCTGTATCTCGCGATCCCACTTAGCAGTCTCCTTTTTAAGTACTTGTTGTTGCCGCTTCGCTTCCTTCGCATTTGCTCTTCGAACTTCACGATCCCACTGCTGTCTCCTGATAGCACTCTCCTTTTCAAAATGTTTTTTAAACATCTCGCTCACACGTCTATCAGTCTTTTGTCTAACCACATCCCTTCGCATCTTCTCATTTTGTTTAAAAATTTTAAGGTCCTCACGATCTCCGTCGGCGTTTTTTCCAAGTCGCTCCTTTTGTTGTATCTTTTGTTCGGGCTTCAAAGTCTCAGCCCAAACTTTGTCGATGGTGTTATACTCCTTCCTCATCGTGTTGTCTTGATAAGTTTTCACGTTGTTGTTTAAAACAGTCTCGCGTTGAGTTTGTTGAAATATTAATTTTTTTGAACTTAAAGTATTCATCACTCCTTTATTATAATGATCTAGTATATAATTCTTTAAACTGATTGTATGTGATATGTGTACGTGCAAGTGTTCGTGACCTCTAAGCGAGCGCTGGCTATGTAAAGGTTCGCGTGTTCGTGGCAGTAAGATTTGTAGTGTGTAAATTTGTGTAACACGTTGGTTAGTAAGTTGCGTAACTGTTGGTTAGTAAGTTGTGTAACACGTTGGTTAGTAAGTTGCGTAACTGTTGGTTAGTAAGTTGCGAGCGCTAGCGAGCCTTGGAGATTATGAAACTGATTGAAACCGGTTTCATAATTTGATGAGTCGGGTGGAATTAAAGGCGAATTAAAAAATGGGGCAGAACCGGCCTTTATCCTATACTTGTACCTCATTAGAACAGGGACAGAGCAGTAGTCTCGCAGACAAAAAGTCGTGAGTTCAAATCTCACGTGACGCTCAGGTAATATCGTATCATATCCTGTTGTTGTTTTAGATTTAACATTTATTCTGAGATACCGTAATCTTTTCAATTTTTAGGAGGAAAGATATTTACGAAGCTGTGATGCGTTTCATTTGAAGGTATTGATGCCTCATCAGAGATTTGAACTCTGGACCCCTGGTTTACTAGACCAGTGCTCTAACCCCTGAGCTAATGAGGCATTCGCGTGCCAAAATGTTGCATGAGTTGCAAACGGCAAATTCTCAAATGTATTATTACGTCAATATCGTATCAAATCCTGTTGTTTTTTATTTAACATTGATTCTGAGATACCGTAATCTTTTCAATTTGTTGGAAGAAAAATATTTACGAAGCTGTGATGCGTTCCATTTCAAGGAATTGAAGCCTCATCAGAGATTTGAACTCTGGACCCCTGGTTTACAAGACCAGTGCTCTAACGTTACCCTGAGCTAATGAGGCAGTCGCGTGCCAAAATGTTCCATGAGTTGCAAAAGGCAAATTCTCAAATGTATTATTACGTCAATATCGTATCAAATCCTGTTGTTGTTTTTGATTAACATTGATTCTGAGATACCGTAATCTTTTCAATTTGTTGGAGGTAAAATATTTACGAAGCTGTGATGCGTTTCATTTGAAGTAATCGAAGCCTCATCAGATATTTGAACTCTGGACCCCTGGTTTACAAGACCAGTGCTCCAACTAACTCCTGAGCTAATGACGCAGTCGCGTGCTTAAATGTTCTATGAGTTGCGAACAGCAAATTCTCAAATGTATTATTACGTCAATATCGTATCAGTCCTGTTGTTGTTTTTGATTTAATGTTGATTTTGAGATACAGCAATTTCTGGCAATGAGATTATTTATATACAAATTTTTATTCCAAACCTTAACTAGCAATTCCAAATGAAAATTTCGAATTTTCTAAATTAAATTTTTGAAAGTACAGGTCAAGAAATAAGAAATTCATTTCAAATAGAAGAATATTTATTCCTTGGAATAAAGTTTGGGCCATGACGTTTATGACACTATATCCCATAGTTAGAATTTAGATAATGGTTTAGCAATTAGACTCATCAGAGACTCGAATTCAGGAGCCCTGGTGTATATGGCCAATACTCTAACCACTGAGCTAATGAGGCGCCTGTCGCCGTACCTTTTATCATAAAAAGCATCAAACCAAATTCTAATGACCAGTTCATTGTCTCTGCTAATAACTTGTAAACAAACATTCTTGAAACGTTGGCCACCTAGTCCTATAATATTATCCGTCTGTTGCAAATTAAGTGAATCAAGATTTTTGCTTATAGAATTCTCTTCAGAGATTGTACCTCATTAGATCAGGGACAGAGCAGTAGTCTCGCAGACAAAAAGTCGTGAGTTCAAATCTCACGTGACGCTCAGGTAATTGGCGCATGCCGGAAATAATGTTTTGATAGTCTTTTCAAATTGTTGGAGGAAAAATAGTTACGAAGCTGTGATGGGATTTCATTTGACGACATTGAAGCCTGATCAGAGATTTGAACTCTGGACCCCTGGTTTACAAGACTAGTGCTCTAACCCTTGAGCTAATGGGGCAGTCGCGCGCCTAAATGTTCCATGAGTTGCGAACGGCAAATTCTCAAATGCATTATTACGTCAATATCGTATCAAATCCTGTTGTTGTTTTTGATTTAACTTTGATTCTGAGATAATGTACTGTAATCTTTTCAATTTGTTGGAAGAAAATATTTACGAAGCTGTGATGCGTTCCATTTGAAGGTATTGATGCCTCATCAGAAATATTAACTCTGGATCCCTGGTTTACAAGACCAGTGCTCTAACTAACTCCTGAGCTAATGACGCAGCAGCGTCTCTAAATGTTCCATGAGTTGCGAACGGCAAATTCTCAAATGCATTATTACGTCAATATCGTATAAAATCCTGTTGTTGTTTTTGATTTAATGTTGATTTTGAGATACAGGAGTTTCTGGCTATGAGATTATTTATATACAAATTTTATTGCAAAGCTTAACTAGCATTTCCAAATGAAAATTTCGAATTTTCTAAATTAAATTTTTGATAGTACAGGTCAAGAATTTGAAATTCATTTCGAATAGAAGAATATTTATTCCATGGAATAAAGTTTGGGCCATCAAGTTTATGACACTATATCCCATAGTTAGAATTTAGATAATGGTTTAGCAATTAGACTCATCAGAGACTCGAATTCAGGAGCCCTGCTGTATATGGCCAATGCTCTAACCACTGAGCTAATGAGGCGCCTGTCGCCGTACCTTTTATCATAAAAAGCATCAAACCAAATTCTAATGACCAGTTCATTGTCTCTGCTAATAACTTGTAGACAAGCATTCTTGAAACGTTGGCCACCTTGTCCTATAATATTATCCGTCTGTTGCAAATTAAGTGAATAAAGATTTTTGCTTATAGAATTATCTTCAGAGATTGTACCTCATTAGATCAGGGACAGAGCAGTAGTCTCGCAGACAAAAAGTCGTGAGTTCAAATCTCACGTGACGCTCAGGTAATTGCCGCATGCCGGAAAGAATATTTTGATAGTCTTTTCAAATTGTGGGAGGAAAAATAGTTACGAAGCTGTGATGCGTTTCATTTAAAGGAAATGAAGCCTCATCAGAGATTTGAACTCTGGACCCCTGGTTTACAAGACCAGTGCTCTAACCCCTGAGCTAATGAGGCAGTCCCGTGCCTAAATGTTCCATGAGTTGCGAACGGCAAATTCTCAAATGTATTATTACATCAATATCGTATCAAATCCTGTTGTTGTTTTTGATTTAACATTGATTCTGAGATACCGTTCTCTTTTCAATTTGTTGGAGGAAAAATATTTACGAAGCTGTGACGCGTTTCATTTGAAGGAATCGAAGCCTCATCAGAGATTTGAACTCTGGACCCCTGGTTTACAAGACCAGTGCTCTAACCCCTGAGCTAATGAGGCAGTCGCGTGCCTAAATGTTCCATGAGTTGCGAACGGCAAATTCTGAAATGCATTATTACGTCAATATCGTATCAAATCCTGTTGTTGTTTTTGATTTAATGTTGATTTTGAAATACAGCAGTTTCTGGCAATGAGATTATTTATATACAAATTTTATTGCAAAGCTTAACTAGCAATTCCAAATGAAAATTTCGAATTTTCTAAATTAAATATTTGAAAGTACAGGTCAAGAATTTGAAATTCATTTCGAATAGAAGAATATTTATTCCATGGAATAAAGTTTGGGCCATGAAGTTTATGACACTATATCCCATAGTTAGAATTTAGATAATGGTTTAGCAATTAGATTCATCAGAGACTCGAATTCAGGAGCCCTGGTGTATATGGCCAATACTCTAACCACTGAGCTAATGAGGCGCCTGTCCCCGTACCTTTTATCATAAAAAGCATCAAACCAAATTCTAATGACCAGTTCATTGTCTCTGCTAATAACTTGTAAACAAGCATTCTTGAAACGTTGGCCACCTAGTCCTATAATATTATCCGTCTGTTGCAAATTAAGTGAATCAAGATTTTTCCTTATAGAATTGTCTTCAGAGATTGTACCTCATTAGATCAGGGACAGAGCAGTAGTCTCGGAGACAAAAAGTCGTGAGTTCAAATCTCACGTGACGCTCAGGTAATTGGCGCATGCCGGAAATAATGTTTTGATAGTCTTTTCAAATTGTGGGAGGAAAAATAGTTACGAAGCTGTGATGGGATTTCATTTGACGACATTGAAGCCTGATCAGAGATTTGAACTCTGGACCCCTGGTTTACAAGACTAGTGCTCTAACCATTGAGCTAATGGGGCAGTCGCGCGCCTAAATGTTCCATGAGTTGCGAACGGCAAATTCTCACATGCATTATTACGTCAATATCGTATCAAATCCTGTTGTTGTTTTTGATTTAACATTGATTCTGAGATAATGTACTGTAATCTTTTCAATTTGTTGGAAGAAAATATTTACGAAGCTGTGATGCGTTCCATTTGAAGGTATTGATGCCTCATCAGAAATATTAACTCTGGATCCCTGGTTTACAAGACCAGTGCTCTAACTAACTCCTGAGCTAATGACGCAGCAGCGTCTCTAAATGTTCCATGAGTTGCGAACAGCAAATTCTCAAATGTATTATTACGTCAATATCGTATCAATCCTGTTGTTGTTTATGATTTAATGTTGATTTTGAGATACAGCAGTTTCTGGCAATGAGATTATTTATATACAAATTTTATTGCAAAGCTTAACTAGCAATTCCAAATGAAAATTTCGAATTTTCTAAATTAAATTTTTGAAAGTACAGGTCAAGAATTTGAAATTCATTTCGAATAGAAGAATATTTATTCTATGGAATAAAGTTTGGGCCATGAAGTTTATGACACTATATCCCATAGTTAGAATTTAGATAATGGTTTAGCAATTAGACTCATCAGAGACTCGAATTCAGGAGCCCTGGTGTATATGGCCAATGCTCTAACCACTGAGCTAATGAGGCGCCTGTCGCCGTACCTTTTATCATAAAAAGCATCAAACCAAATTCTAATGACCAGTTCATTGCCTCTGCTAATAACTTGTAAACAAGCATTCTTGAAACGTTGGCCACCTTGTCCTATAATATTATCCGTCTTTTGCAAATTAAGTGAATAAAGATTTTTGCTTATAGAATTGTCTTCAGAGATTGTACCTCATTAGATCAGGGACAGAGCAGTAGTCTCGCAGACAAAATGTCGTGTGTTCAAATCTCACGTGACGCTCAGGTAATTGGCGCATGCCAGAAATAATGTTTTGATAGTCTTTTCAAATTGTGGGAGGAAAAATAGTTACGAATCTGTGATGCGTTTCATTTAAAGGAATTGAAGCCTCATCAGAGATTTGAACTCTGGACCCCTGGTTTACAAGACCAGTGCTCTAACCCCTGAGCTAATGAGGCAGTCCCGTGCCTAAATGTTCCATGAGTTGCGAACGGAAAATTCTCAAATGTATTATTACATCAATATCGTATCAAATCCTGTTGTTGTTTTTGATTTAACATTGATTCTGAGATACCGTTCTCTTTTCAAGTTGGTGGAGGAAAATATTTACGAAGCTGTGACGCGTTTCATTTGGAAGGAATCGAAGCCTCATCAGAGATTTGAACTCGGGATCCCTGGTTTACAAGACCAGTGCTCTAACCCCTGAGCTAATGACGCAGTCGCGTGCCTAAATGTTCTATGAGTTGCGAACAGCAAATTCTCAAATGTATTATTACGTCAATATCGTATCAATCCTGTTGTTGTTTATGATTTAATGTTGATTTTGAGATACAGCAGTTTCTGGCAATGAGATTATTTATATACAAATTTTATTCCAAACCTTAACTAGCAATTCCAAATGAAAATTTCGAATTTTCTAAATTAAATTTTTGAAAGTACAGGTCAAGAATTTGAAATTCATTTCGAATAGAAGAATATTTATTCCATGGAATAAAGTTTGGGCCATGAATTTTATGACACTATATCCCATAGTTAGAATTTAGATAATGGTTTAGCAATTAGACTCATCAGAGACTCGAATTCAGGAGCCCTGGTGTATATGGCCAATGCTCTAACAACTGAGCTAATGAGGCGCCTGTCGCCGTACCTTTATCATAAAAAGCATCAAACCAAATTCTAATGACCAGTTCATTGTCTCTGCTAATAACTTGTAAACAAGCATTCTTGAAACGTTGGCCACCTTGTCCTATAATATTATCCGTCTTTTGCAAATTAAGTGAATAAAGATTTTTGCTTATAGAATTGTCTTCAGAGATTGTACCTCATTAGATCAGGGACAGAGCAGTAGTCTCGCAGACAAAAAGTCGTGTGTTCAAATCTCACGTGACGCTCAGGTAATTGGCGCATGCCAGAAATAATGTTTTGATAGTCTTTTCAAATTGTTGGTGGAAAAATAGTTACGAATCTGTGATGCGTTTCATTTAAAGGAATTGAAGCCTCATCAGAGATTTGAACTCTGGACCCCTGGTTTACAAGACCAGTACTCTAACCCCTGAGCTAATGAGGCAGTCCCGTGCCTAAATGTTCCATGAGTTGCGAACGGCAAATTCTCAAATGTATTATTACATCAATATCGTATCAAATCCTGTTGTTGTTTTTGATTTAACATTGATTCTGAGATACCGTTCTCTTTTCAATTTGTTGGAAGAAAAATATTTACGAAGCTGTGACGCGTTTCATTTGGAAGGAATCGAAGCCTCATCAGAGATTTGAACTCGGGATCCCTGGTTTACAAGACCAGTGCTCTAACCCCTGAGCTAATGACGCAGTCGCGTGCCTAAATGTTCTATGAGTTGCGAACAGCAAATTCTCAAATGTATTATTACGTCAATATCGTATCAACCTGTTGTTGTTTATGATTTAATGTTGATTTTGAGATACAGCAGTTTCTGGCAATGAGATTATTTATATACAAATTTTATTCCAAACCTTAACTAGCACTTCCAAATGAAAATTTCGAATTTTCGAAATTAAATTTTTGAAAGTACAGGTCAAGAATTTGAAATTCATTTCGAATAGAAGAATATTTATTCCATGGAATAAAGTTTGGGCCATGAAGTTTATGACACTATATCCCATAGTTAGAATTTAGATAATGGTTTAGCAATTAGACTCATCAGAGACTCGAATTCAGGAGCCCTGGTGTATATGGCCAATGCTCTAACCACTGAGCTAATGAGGCGCCTGTCGCCGTACCTTTTATCATAAAAAGCATCAAACCAAATTCTAATGACCAGTTCATTGTCTCTGCTAATAACTTGTAAACAAGCATTCTTGAAACGTTGGCCACCTTGTCCTATAATATTATCCGTCTGTTGCAAATTAAGTGAATAAAGATTTTTGCTTATAGAATTGTCTTCAGAGATTGTACCTCATTAGATCAGGGACAGAGCAGTAGTATCGCAGACAAAAAGTCGTGTGTTCAAATCTCACGTGACGCTCAGGTAATTGGCGCATGCGGAAATAAAGTTTTGATATTCTTTTCAAATTGTGGGAGGAAAAATAGTTACGAAGCTGTGATGCGTTTCATTTAAAGGAATTGAAGCCTCAACAGAGATTTGAACTCTGGACCCCTGGTTTACAAGACCAGTGCTCTAACCCCTGAGCTAATGAGGCATTCGCGTGCCAAAATGTTGCATGAGTTGCAAACGCCAAATTCTCAAATGTATTATTACGTCAATATCGTATCAAATCCTGTTGTTGTTTTTGATTTAACATTGATTCTTAGATACCGTAACCTTTTCAATTTGTTGGAGGAAAAATATTTACGAAGCTGTGATGCGTTTCATTTGAAGGAATTGAAGCCTCATCAGAGATTTGAACTCTGGACCCCTGGTTTACAAAACCGGTGCTCTAACCCCTGAGCTAATGAGGCCGTCGCGTGCGTAAAAGTTCCATGAGTTGCGAACCGCAAATTCTCAAATGTATTATTACGTCAATATCGTATCAAATCCTGTTGTTGTTTTTTATTTAATGTTGATTTTGAGATACTGCAGTTTCTGGCAATGAGATTATTTATATAGAAATTTTATTCCAAACCTTAACTAGCAATTCCAAATGAAAATTTCGAATTTCCTAAATTAAATTTTTGAAAGTACAGGTCAAGAAATTAGAAATTCATTTCGAATAGAAGAATATTTATTCCATGAATAAAGTTTGGGCCATGAAGTTTATGACACTAAATCCCATAGTTAGAATTTGGATAATGGTTTAGCAATTAGACTCATCAGAGACTCGAATTCTGGAGCACTGGTGTAGATGGCCAATGCTCTAACCACTGAGCTAATGAGGCGCCTGTCGCCGTACCTTTTATCATAAAAACTATCAAACCAAATTCTAATGACCAGTTCATTGTCTCTGCTAATAACTTGTAAAGAAGCATTCTTGAAACGTTGGCCACCTTGTCCTATAATATTATCCGTCTGTTGCAAATTAAGTGAATAAAGATTTTTGCTTATAGAATTGTCTTCAGAGATTGTACCTCATTAGATCAGGTACAGAGCAGTAGTCTCGCAGACAAAAAGTCGTGTGTTCAAATCTCACGTGACGCTCAGGTAAAGTTTTGATATTCTTTTCAAATTGTGGGAGGAAAAGTAGTTACGAAGCTGTGATGGGATTTCATTTGAAGGTATTGAAGCCTCATCAGAGATTTGAACTCTGGACACCTGGTTTACTAGACCAGTGCTCTAACCCCTGAGCTAATGAGGCATTCGCGTGCCTAAATGTTCCATGAGTTGCAAACGCCAAATTCTCAAATGTATTATTACGTCAATATCGTATCAAATCCTGTTGTTGTTTTTGATTTAACATTGATTCTGAGATACCGTAACCTTTTCAATTTGTTGGAGGAAAAATATTTACGAAGCTGTGATGCGTTTCATTTGAAGGAATTGAAGCCTCATCAGAGATTTGAACTCGGGACCCCTGGTTTACAAGACCAGTGCTCTAACCCCTGAGCTAATGACGCAGTCGCGTGCGTAAATGTTCTATGAGTTGCGAACAGCAAATTCTCAAATGTATTATTACGTCAATATCGTATCAATCCTGTTGTTGTTTTTGATTTAATGTTGATTTTGAGATACGGCAGTTTCTGGCAATGAGATTATTTATATACAAATTTCATTCCAAACCTTAACTAGCAATCCCAAATGAAAATTTCGAATTTTCTAAATTAAATTTTTGAAAGTACAGGTCAACAAATTAGAAATTCATTTCGAATAGAAGAATATTTATTCCATGGAATAAAGTTTGGGCCATGAAGTTTATGACACTATATCCCATAGTCAGAATTTAGGTAATGGTTAAGCAATTAGATTCATCAGAGACCCGGATTCTGGAGCCCTGGTTTATATGGCCAATGCTCTAACCACTGAGCTAATGAGGCGCCTGTCGCCGTACCTTTTATCATAAAAAGCATCAAACCAAATTCTAATGACCAGTTCATTGTCTCTGCTAATAACTTGTAAACAAGCATTTTTGAAACGTTGGCCACCTAGTCCTGTAATATTATCCGTCTGTTGCAAATTAAGTGAATCAAGATTTTTGCTTATAGAATAGTGTTCAGAGATTGTACCAGTATAGGATAAAGGCCGGTTCTGCCCCATTTTTCAATTCGCCTTTAATTCCACCCGACTCATCAAATTATGAAACCGGTTTCAATCAGTTTCATAATCTCCAAGGCTCGCTAGCGCTCGCAACTTACTAACCAACAGTTACGCAACTTACTAACCAACGTGTTACACAACTTACTAACCAACAGTTACGCAACTTACTAACCAACATGTTACATAAATTTACACGCTACAAATCTTACTGCCACGAACACGCGAACCTTTACATAGCCAGCGCTCGCTTAGAGGTCACGAACACTTGCACGTACACATATCACATACAATCAGTTTAAAGGTTTGTATAAAATTATGCCAATAAAGAGGTAATATGTCATTCAAAGAATTAAGTGAAGTTAAATTTGAACTCAATGAAGCATTCACATGGGGGGTGACGGAAGACAAGTTTAAAGGGTTTGTTATTCCCGTAGCTGTCCCTGAAAACGTTAAAGACGAAATTATAAAAGCATAGCACGAAAAACCAACTGTATGGTAACGTGTTATATTTAAAGTCAAAGGGTTTATCAGTTAAACAAAAAAGTGAGCTGTTAAACAAAGGCACAATGAATATCACAATACACTTTAAAATTACAGGCACATACACAAAAAGCGTTGAGGAAGGTCTTAGTAAATACCTTGTTTTCAAGGTCGTCAAGCTGTGTAAGTTAGGCAAACCAGAGTCTAATGATGACGAGCCTGAGGACTAAGATAAATGAATAGCATTACAATTTCAAAGATCATTTAAGACCTTTGAAATTAATTAGATTACTTTAAGTTTTTTTCATCTCTTGTAATGAATATGTTATTTCATCTATTGTTATTTCCTTTCCTAGGTAGTAAGATATTAAACCCGGGTTAACATTCATTTTTTTTGCCGCTAGGAAGATGGTTGGGAATCTGTATTGCTTTCCTGTCTTTATGTTTGTGAAGACATACTTATTAAATTTTGTGATTTTAACCTTTAGTCTTTTACAAAGATCTTCCGCGCTCATTCTTGTGTAGTATTTAACCTTTTGTTTTTTTGCTAAGGCTTTTAACTCTATAACGCTTGTGATTATAGGTTTTGCTTCGTCTTCTACTTCGCTATCCTCATCACTGCTACTACTGTACTCATCTTCCTCTTCACTATCAATGGTGAACATGGTGTTTTTACCTTTACAACTTTTATCCATAAAGAGGTATCCACAACCAAAGCACCACACACAGTTATTCATATCTAATTTTTTATGATCATCATGATTACATTTGTTTTCATCTGATGTTGCACATCTATGGTTCCAATCCCTTATTCGATTAATAACTCTATCTGTGACGAGTGAGCGGTCACAACTTACACACCGTGCACAAGCCTCACAACATGATTTGCTTTCACATTTCTTTGTTTTGTTTTCACTTACTTTTTTATCATTTTTAGAGTGGTGTTCACTAAACTTGTTTTCGTATGTGACTTCATCATCGAACTTAATCCCACAACTTGTACAGAACATTATTCCATTATCACCCATACACTTATTAAGGTGATTGCAGTCATCTCCATACTTGTCTGTCACGTTGTCAATATCGTAGCCGCGGGCTTTGATTTCTTTAAGCCGTTTGGGTGTCTTTACCTTCTCTTTGTTGTTATAGAGATTTATGTAATTACAAGTCGGACAATTGTGTTTGCTATCACCGAGAGAGTGTCCATCGAGGTTACACTGTCTTTCCATTTCATCCACGCAACATTCTTCTTCTAGATATCCTATTTGTTTTAACTGGGTCAATGTAGACCATTTAACTTTTAACGAAAACTTTTTAACTGACATTGTCTCTTTATTATAATGATTAGTATACAATCCTTTAAACTATTAATTTCTTAGAAACATTGTAGGGTGTCTAAGAAATCTTACTTTGTTTACTACCTACGATGCTCTGGAAGTAGGTGACGATGGTTGTCTGGTATTTTACTTAATCTAACACCACACTTTTGTATAATGTCTCTTCTAACCTTTTCACACTCTGGGTGTTTGTTTACGGTAACTTTATAAAACTCACCCTCTTCTTTTAACTTAATATTATGTCTGATACAGTCAAAGATTAAGTCATGAATTACAGGTTCATCTGGATAGAACCTTTTATATATGCTTGCAGCACGTTTGTATAGCTTCTCCTTTTGAGTTCTTATGTTGGTAACCTTAAAGTACTTGTCATTACAGAAACACATTCTTTATTAGTATAACTAGTATATAATCCTTTACTGTCGTTCCAATTGAAGTGTTCCTCGAATATTGATTCTATACATTACCTCGCGCTGACCAATTCATTTGTTCAAGTTCCTCGAGATATTCATACACTTCCTGTGAAAGTTGACCAATCACAATCCGTATGTGATTTGAATACGAATCAACTGACCAAGGAGGAACTGATCCTGCATTGCAGGAAGTAAACAATATTCAAAAATCCGTTGTTTTCATCATTCATGTAACTGAAATTCTTCAAACGTGTTTACATTTGGGCTCAGAAAAACGTTTAATTTAAATACATGTATGGCTTCTCAAGAAAAATGTCAAAGTGTTGAAGATTTTCTATGGTTTAGAAAACGGTTTAGAACCAGAATTGAATAAATATGCAAAGTCGCGTTGCGAGATCAAGGTAATTACTTCAACAAATATAACAAATATTCATTTTATTTTTAGAAACTATTAAGCAATCAAACGTGGCGGTTTTCTAATCTATATTTCAAAGGAAAATGTCACTTTCATCTGTTTACAATATATATTTTCTCCCGTTAACTCTTTTAGTACAGTAAAAATAATGGAAGTGTATGAAAAAAATGACAGGCGTCATATTATAGTGCAATAAATGTTAGTGGCAAATTTTGGTTTATAGACCAAATAATTTATTGTAAAGGTATGAAGAAAAGTTTTTTCTAACTTTCAAATTTGTTCTCTGTATGAAATTGTAACAAACTTTACTGTAATATAGTAATATTATAAACAATATAGATTATTAAGTACAATTTTATAGTTTTAGAACACAAATATGTATTTATGTACTTGCTTGACATTTTTGATTTATTATCGTATTATATATCAGAATCGATCCTCAAAATAGCGCCACAAAAATAAACACTGTCACTGTTTGTCTAAATCATAAATGTCAAGCAAGTACATAAATACATATCTGTGTTTTAAAACTATAAAATTGTACTATAATCTATATTGTTTCTAATAGTATTGCTATATTACAGTGTTAAAAGTTTGTTACAATTTCATACAGAAAACAAATTTGAAAGTTAGAAAAAACTTTTCTTCATACCTTTACAATAAATTGAATAAATATGCAAAGTCGCGTTGCGAGATCAAGGTAATTACTTCAACAAATATAACAAATATTCATTTTATTTTTAGAAACTAAGCGATCAAACGTGGCGGTTTTCTAATCTATATTTCAAAGGAAAATGTCACTTTCATCTGTTTACAATATATATTTTCTCCCGTTAACTCTTTTAGTACAGTAAAAATAATGGAAGTGTATGACAAAAATGACAGGCGTCATATTATAGTGCAATAAATGTCAGTGGCAAATTTTGGTTTATAGACCAAATAATTTATTGTAAAGGTACGATAAAAAGTTTTTCTAACTTTCAAATTTGTTCTCTGTATGAAATTGTAACAAACTTTTAACACTGTAATATAGCAATACTATTAGAAACAATATAGATTATAGTACAATTTTATAGTTTTAGAACACACACATATGTATTTATGTACTTTGCTTGACATTTATGATTTTAATATTATCTATTCGTATTATATATCAGAATCGAACCTCAAATAGCGCCACAAAAATAAACACTGTCACTGTTTGTCTGATTCAATATTACTATATTACAGTAAGGTTTGTTACAATTTCATACAGAGAACAAATTTGAAAGTTAGAAAAAACTTTTCTTCATACCTTTACAATAAATTATTTGGTCTATAAACCAAAATTTGCCACTGACATTTATTGCACTATAATATGACGCCTGTCATTTTTTTCATACACTTCCATTATTTTTACATACTGTACTAAAAGAGTTAACGGGAGAAAATATATATTGTAAACAGATGAAAGTGACATTTTCCTTTGAAATATAGATTAGAAAACCGCCACGTTTGATCGCTTACTTTCTAAAAATAAAATGAATATTTGTTATATTTGTTGAAGTAATTACCTTGATCTCGCAACGCGACTTTGCATATTTATTCAATTCTGGTTCTAAACCGTTTTCTAAACCATAGAAAATCTTCAACACTTTGACATTTTTCTTGAGAAGCCATACATGTATTTAAATTAAACGTTTTTCTGAGCACAAATGTAAACACATTTGAAGAATTTCAGTTACATAAATGATGAAAACAACGGATTTTTGAATATTGTTTACTTCCTGCAATGCAGGATCAGTTCCTCATTGGTCAGTTGATTCGTATTCAAATCACATACGGATTGTGATTGGTCAACTTTCACAGGAAGTGTATGAATATCTCGAGGAACTTGAACAAATGAATTGGTCAGCGCGAGGTAATGTATCGAATCAATATTTGAGGAACACTTCAATTGGAACGACAGTAAAAACATTTCAAAGACTATAAAGCCTTTGAAATTGTAAGCGGTTATTAACTATTAACAAGCATAGAGTAAAATATAGAGTGCTCTTTTGTTTTAAAAGACCACCTTCTAGTTGGTTTAGGCTTTTCAAAGCGTACTAATGATTTAATGTTAATATTGTTTAGTGGTATTATTGGTTCACTGTTGTTTAAATGAGACTTATAAGTACTATGTAATATACAATTTAAATTCTCATATTCTTCACCATTAAACTTTATAAAAAAATTGTGGGCATATGCAAAATTACACGATATTAATATGTCTCCAAAAGAACCTATTGATCTTAAAGCATTAGATTTTGGGAGATACATGAAGAGTCCTCCTTGACGACATAAACCTTTTGGTACCTTAATAATAAGATCCATTCCAGGTTTGTTTAAGTCTAACTCAAGTGGTTCATACCATATCATGTTAGCCTTCGCATATGGTAATTTTGGTCTTTGACTTAGTTCATAAACATGCTCGGTAATGTGTTTATGCATTATTTCAACTGTTTTTAACATCATTAAATAATGATGAAAAACATCATACATGGCGTGAACACGAAAATTTCGTTGTGGGTGTTTTTGCATGACTTCAACAAATGCATACATTTTATTAAGATACGTTTGTGGGATAAAAACCTTACCACAGACATTCATTTTAAAGTCTTGTTTGCTCGGCATTTGATCTTGACACATTAAACTTTGAAGTTTAATAATTAATTTTTTACTCTTAACATCCATCTCCTTTATTAGTGTGTATTTGTATACAATCCTTTAAAATATCAATTTGTAAGCACCCCATCCACCAATTAGTCCGATGACTCCAATCACAACGTTTTGATATTCTTTCATCTTATCAGATGGTGTGTAATAGTCTGATATGTGCGGTTCTCTTGTGAATGTTTTGTCTTGGTAGTTAATCTTTTGTAAGTTATCCAAAGCGGTGTTTACTGTGTTTATATCTGCGTTAGCATCAGATAACTCTTGACGTAGTAAAGCCATTTTGTCTTTCTTTTCGGCTAGGTTCTCGTACCACTTTTCTTTAGCAGCTGCTAATTTTTCCATTGCTTTGTTATGTCTTTCCATTTCTTCTTCATACTTATCTTTATCGAGTGACTTAAATATAAACCCGGCACCTGCGAACGCTAGTGCATTAAATGATCCTGCTGCTACAACACTTGCCATTTATTATTCTTTGAATGGATCGTCTGGCAGGTATTTTTTGTCTTGAAGCATTTTCACCCCAACAGCGCTAACTCCGAAGACCACAGATAGTTTAGCAGCTCCAACTAATGTTGCCGGAAGACCAAGTGGATCCTTAGATATTTTTTACCTAAAAACGAGATCATCATCGCACCTGTGGTGATGAGAGCCGCGTCGAATAATTCGTTTAATATGTCCTTTTGTTTAGTACCCATTTATTATAACTAAAAAAAAAATTCCTTAGACAATAAAGTCTAAGGAATCTTACGCTGTGTCTTACCAATCGTTAGGAATGGGAACAACATAGTTATTATCCTTTGGCAAACTAAACTTATGGTCTTCCTTTTCTCTATGTTTTTTGTAATTATCATGGTTAGGGGTTATATACACACAGTACGAACACTTAAACTTAATTTCACCGTTGATATGTAAGTGATACTCTTTAACATGTGTTGTTATTTCATTAGAGTTTCCAATGTAGTCACAAATGGGACACATATACCTGTTTGAGAAAGTAACTTCAATACCACACTCGTCAACTGTTAAGTTAATTTTTACACACATCCTTTATTAATATAATTTGTATATGATCCTTTAATCTAACTTCTTGATTTAATCCTTTTACTTTTTTTATAGTCTTTATACTCGCTGTAAACAAAGTATGTTAATGCTAAGGTTAACATCCATAAATTTGAACCCAACCACTTCAGCCAGTCAGCTATTATCCTTATAATGCTTGCGATGATATTTCCAATCGCGCCTATTATAGGACCAAACTTTGCAGCTATGTTTTTAACAGCGTTTGCAAACTTTTTAACAGCGTTTGACAATCCTACAAGATTTTTTTAGGTTAAGTTTTAACCTAATAGCATCTATCTTTAACTCAGAGACTTCAGCAATAGACTTACATAGTACTGACCTAGCCTCATTACCCTTAGCTTTTTCTTTCTCTGCCTCTTTGTTCCAGTAATCTTTATTTTTCTTTAAAGCCTCGAGTTGTACCTCAGGCGTGCCTTTTGGGTGAAGAGCACCACTTAGTTCCCTTAACTCGTTTTCCGTTATCTCTTTGTTTACTGTTATATCATCAACCCTATCATTAATCTCAGATTCTATCCTTTCACTTACATTGCTTGTGATGTCATCCACAACATCTTGCGGTAGATCAACACCAGCACTTTTATCTGCAATAGAAGCTGGAGTTTTTTGATACTCTTTGTTGGCCTTTTTGAGTAGCTCCTTAAACTCGTTAACATACGCTAATTTTGTTTTGTCTGTGGAGTACTCCATATTACCAGCTTTTAGAAACAAAATTTTTTTACCTTTGTATTTTGCACCATTAATCTCATTAGTTTTTTCAGAGAAGGTGGTTTCTAACTTGTCGTATAGCGTTGTTGAGCTTGGACCGTCTCCCTTGTTAACAGTAATACCAAGCCCAATTTTTAAAAACTGTTTTTTATCGTGAATGATATGACGTTTTATAGCACCTTCATCACGACGTTGATCTCTTTCTCCAACTTTTTTAAGCCTACTTGATATATCATCGTCAACTCTCGTAAACACAGGGTTTGATCCATCAAAAATAAGAACGCTTTCATCACGTTGACCACCAAAGCTTGTTTCACCCTCATCACCCTCTTCTGCATCTTGAGCGCGATCACGTTCCTTCATTTCTATGTCCTCTCTACCAATATTACCCACGAGTTGTGTTTGTCGTTATATCCAATCCACTTTACCAACACTTGCCCCTTCCTTCTCTTTAAAATTTTTTCTATCTCGTACGTGTGTGGATTGTTTACATGACTCATCTCCTCTTCGTAAAACTTACCAATAATTGGTTCCGCTTCGCTGTCCACTATCTCGTACATGTTTGGGTCACCTCTAAAGACACCGCTAACCTTAAACTTCTCCTCTGTGAAGTTTGCTTCGTACCCCTTTTTGAAAATATTTTTATACTTACTTATTCTAACGATGTCATCAACTTTAAACTTTGGTGTTGGAAACTTACCTAACCCATAACCGTATAGTGTAATCCACACTTGGTTTTTATTTAACTCACTTACATCAGCCGGCTTCATTAGTATGCTACTATGCTTGGTGTGGTTATAGTTGTATGTAAGCTCATCTAACACGTTAATCCAGTTGAAGGTCTCTTCTTTGTGAAAGTACTTCCACATAGATGTTTTTAATGTGCGGTTAAATCTTTCAACTATGGCAGCCTTTCTATCTGAGTTTGTAGAAAAGTAGTTCACATCATGCTCTTTTAACAGGGTTTTTACACCAACATTGTAGAACTCTTTACCTTCGTCAAACTGTGCGGTTTTTGGATACTGATCAAACCTTTCCTTAAACTTATCTAGTAGCTCACCCACAGCGGCAGTCATGTTTTTAGTGTCCTTCCTATAAACTGGTATTGTGAAAGCGTAACGACTTAGGATTTCAACAGCTGTTAGTATCCAATAGTAGCCCTTGTTTTTGTTTTTATACTTCCCCATGTCAACCAAGTCCATCTGTACTTGGTCGGCTAAGTCTTTAACGAATGTTCTTTGAAATTTATGTTTACTTATAACAGGTTTGTGTATTGTGTAGGTGTCTTGTGTTTTTAACCAGTCTTTTACAATCCTACGACTAACGTTTACCCCAGAGTCTTTTGCCTTTTGATACAACCTTTCTATAGACTGAAAGCCTGTGCTTGGGTCGTAGTAGATGTCTCGCAGTTTTTGTTCAATGACGAACTCATTATCGTTTATGCTTGCTCCGCTCACCTTGCTTCGCTCACTTTGTTCGCTATTCATTTATTTTATGCTTTGCTCACTCCGCTTTGCTCTCGCTTACTCTATGTACAACTCAAGTAGTAAGTCCATGTCAACCTTTTGCTTAATGTTTGAACCAACGGTGAAGAGTAACCTATTAAAACATCCGTTATCTATTAAGGCTTCGCTATTAATATTTTTATAAAATGTTACAGAAGAATTTAAAATTTGCTTTGACGTTATTGGTAGCGTGGAGAGCGTAAAACACCTCTCACCACGCGTGTTAAAATTCATAGATGTGTCAATAATGTCGCAGTCAATGTAAATGTGAGATAATCCTTGGTTAATGTCAACAACGTTAGGCGAGTTCTCCCAAACAACAGCACCTCCAACGTTGTCATTAATAATTTGTTTCTTTGGAAAACCAAGCAGCGGAGCGAAATTGTCAAGATCTAACATATGATTTTTAGACGTTATTTTACATGTGTTGTTTTGTACTATTTCCACTAGTGTTACGTCGTACTCTTTCAGCTTCTTTTTAATCATGTTAAACGTCCAATACCCCTCTTCAAACACAATTTTTTGATTACTATTACCAACGCTAACCGCGGTGCCGTATAGTATGAAGTCGTTAACATCAGAGATAATGTTTTTAAACTTCCAAAAAACCGCCGCGTTCTTTAAAACCATCGTTGACTTGGCGTGCTTGTTTGAAATGTTAGCGTCAAGATAGAGCTCCTTCTCTTTGTTTTCTATAAACACTGTTATCTTTTTCTTCATTTATTTATACTTTAAAATAAATGGCAGGCGAAGCAGATAAAATAATAATAGCCTTTTACGGTGAACAAAACCTGGTCAAGGTTAAAAGAAATATGAAAGAAGGACCTGAGGAGACTAAGAAAAAATTCTTAGTAAAATATCCGTACGCTGTTGTAGACAAGTTTAAGTTTGACATTGAGTTAAAAAAGAACGGTGACATAGACAAGTACGTAACATATTATAAAATTACTGACGACACCTCGTATGACATTACTTCTGTCACCTTTTTAAACAATAAGGATTGGACAAAGAATTTGTACTGGCAAGAATCATGGGGTGCTAATGGAACCGTTCAACCATTTGCTAGTAATAACACAACAATTAAACCAAACGATCTTAAGATTTACGTTACAGACGGCTTGTTTTTCGACATCACTCTTCCAGACTTTGATATAAAGAACAACGAAACCAACAACGACTACAAGGATAACTCATACATAGCGTCTTTGTACGCCGCATACATTACAACATACTCCTGTGGGATTAGTGAAGAGCATTTTAAGTATAACACATCGACCTCAAAAATTATAACAAGCTTAGCGAGGTATCATTTATACTTTCATATGAGTAGGTTTCTTAGACAACCAAACAAGATGACAAAGTATATAACAAGCGACATAAGAAAAATTATTATGGATAACAAACCTGTTGTATTTAAATGGACAAAGGAGTTTCATTCAGGAAGAGAGCAGTTAGGTTATTGGCTATCAAAACAACCAAGAGGCACGGTAAGAGGAGCGAAACCTGAGATGAGTAAGGAGGATTATGGTCAGATTGGGATTACACATGAAAAAAGAGGTGTACAAACTATAAGAGGGGTGGATGATTATAAGTTGTTTATCGTAGCTAAGTCTAACGGGTTGACAAAAACTGGTCAGTTACTTTTTCAACAAAGTGTAGAGAGTTACGTTTACTGCGTATTAGGTGCGCAAGCAAAAACTAGATGGCCGATTGTTGGTAGAGGTGCCATGTCATTACAAACACAGGAGGTGTTTAAAAAAATAATTAGCGACACAAGCATTCAGGATGACAACACCATTGCCGTATCAAACATGAGGAAAGCTATAAAGGATACAAACGTTGTGTTAAACATGGCTATCACACCAGGAATTATACTCATACCATCAAACATGATCATACTTGACGAGATGATGGCTGGTTATAACAACATTTTAAAACTTGCTGGGAAGGGAATGAGATTTGGTAAGAACGATAGAGTTAACTATGAGAGCGACTATGATGCGGAGACTAAGAGTGTGGTGAGACCAGTTGTGAATCCTACTGCGCTTGTTGTTCGCAAACCTGTCGTGAGAAGCGACACCCGTAGCGTATCTGTGCGCACCATAGACCATACAACAATCTCAAACAGTCCAAGCATGTATGGGGAGGAACTAACCCTTCTTGCTGTTACATTAATTGGCGGTGTGTTAGTCTCAAGGTTTGTAATTTAATCACCAACAAAAACATAACAGACTTTCAACAAAAACATAACAAAACTTTTTTGCTGTAGTTTTGCTATGAACTTGCTAAGATCTGTTGACAACAAAAACATAACAAAATTTTTTTGCTGTAATTTTGCTATAAACTTGCTAAGAACTGTTGACAACAAAACTTAACAGACTTTCAACAAAAACATAACAAAACTTTTTTGCTGTAATAATAAATGAGTGAACAAAGCACAAGACAAATTACGATGGTAAAAAAGGAGAAGAACCCTGCAAGAGTGAATGCAGGTAAAAGACTCGCTGACTACAACAAAACAGCAAAAAGAAAAGCAGACCAAAGCGTATTGGAACCTATATTAGAGGAAGATGAGTGTAGCGAGAACATTGAGCGCAGCGAGAACGCTGAAGAAGATAGTTCTAGCGGGATTAGTATTATGACAATCCTAACAGGTGTTGGTATAATCTCAGGTGTGGTTTGTCTTTACTTCACATACAAACAAGACAAAAGAGCTGAGGCTGTAATCCCAAAAGACACTAACAACAACATCCCTCAAGACTCTAAAGAACCAAACATAAGACTACGTATTTTTAACAACTAAAACATACTCTAATAAAGAGTAACAATGACTACTTACAAAATGGATCAACTACTACCAGAGTATGAGCGAATTAAGGATGCTCAAATTGTTGGTAAAAGAACCTTCATTGAGGTTACATTTAACCCTAGTAAGGCATACCCTGGAGAGGAAATTTACGTTAACCTGCCAGCACTAGGAGCGAACACGTGCATTGTTCCAAACTCGCTCTTCCTTACAGCGGAGTTTAAGAGCGATAACATAAAGTCATGGTATTTAAACAATCTTGGTAAGCTTCTTGTAAACAGCTTAGAAATAACAATTGGTGGCAGCGTTGTGTATGATAACATCAACGAAAGTGTTTACTCCGTCTATCAAGACTTGTGGCTTCCAAAAAAGCATCGAGAAAATATGATAAGCGAAGGCATTGCGAGCGAAAACATCCGTAAGCTTATGTCTAAAGACGATAGCGGAGACAGTTCTGTGGCTGCTGACGCGTTTATGTTAAAAATCTTTAACAGTAGGGTAAGAATTAAGTTAGGTAAAATTTTAAATGATCATGGATTGTACGCTCCGTTTGGAATGAACAGTGATATTAGGTATCGAATAAAACTACCAAGCGCTAGTGATATTATGATAGCACAATCAGGTTCAAGTGTTGGTAGTTACACTTTAGAGGAAATTAAACTAGAGTATGTTACGATAGAGGATCAAAGCATGTATAACTCAGCATTAAGCAGTTATCAGGTTGGAAGGTCATTAATTTACGAACACATTACAATGATGAAAAGAGGCATTTGGGGAAAGGATACAACCCTTGAGAACGTCAACCCATCAATGAGAACGTCAACCTTCCAAGACAAAGCATGAAGTATATCATTATGTTATTTAAAAAGAAAGCAATTACAAACAGCGAAGAGTTTGTTTACCCAAACATAAAAAATGTTAAGGTAACGATAGAAGGCAAACCAAACTCTGTATACAGTCAAGGTATGGATAAGTCTAGACTCTTTGTAGAGGCTAAAAAGGTGTTTTTAAACCGAAAGAATGATACTCTACCAGTTTCAGAGTTTTTTCCTGATAACAAGTTCGCCTTATGTGTCGACCTTAGAACTTTTAACGACAACAACGTTTCAGGTAACGGAAAAAAAATTCTAAACACACAGTCTGGAGTGCTGTTAGAAATATCAAAAGAGGTAACCTCGACAGACCTTGTTTGTTACATCTTCGTGGTGTCTGATGGTTTTGTAAACATAGTAAACAAATCATTACAAAGTGTTGAGTACTAAGTGTGATACTTAATATTTTCTTAACCTAATAGGTTATGAAAAATGTTATGAATAAATGAGGTTAGAAACACCATTTAATATGATAATAGTTGGAATGACTGGGTGTGGTAAGACCTACTACCTCCTTAAGATGCTAGAAAGTGAGTACAAGGATCACTTTGAGTACATCTTTTTAATTTGTCCAACCTACTTATACAATCAAACGTATCAAAATTGGGAATACAAGGACGATGACAAGTTCTTTCCCATACCGTGTGAGCAAGACGATGTGGAGGCTTTTTTAAAGTACATCATTAAGATGTATAGTGGTACGAATAGTCTTATCATCCTAGATGACTGTGCTAGTAGTCAGTCAGTTAAAAATAGAACAAGTGAAATGGTAAGACTTGCCTTTTCCGCAAGACATTATAACCTAAGCACCATTGTGATAACACAGCAGCTAACAAGTATAACAAAACCTTATAGAGACAACACGTCTAAAATGGTTACGTTCTACAACCCAACTAGAAAGGATATGAGTTGTTTCTTAGAAGAGTCTCTTCACATCACTAAGGATCAAGAGCATGACATTATAGAAGAGTTAAGAACAAATAAATATGCCAGACTTGAAGTACTACGTCGACACCCTTTCACACATAGCGTTGTATATTCAACGTAAACCGCTCCAGTCCGCAATTTGTTTCACCTTGCTCGCAATAGGGTTTGTCTTGTTCGCGATAGGTGTCATCTTGTTTGCAATTGGTGGTGCTTTGTTTGTTGTGTATACGCAGCCCGTTATAATAAATGAGCGAAGAAACATTTTTCAAAGATAACGCAGGTGATCCTGAACGTAGTGAGCCGGACACAGCGTCTAACGTGCGTGAGGAGCTTCTCACATTATCTGAAAGAGGTGAAATTAAACAAACAGAGAAGTATCTTAAAAAGGCTAACCAAGAGACCTTAGAGAAGATCAAAAAAGAGTATGACAGGAAGCAGCTGGATGAGACCAACGAGTTCATTTCAGAAAATTTAATATCAAAGTTTTCAGATCTAATGGATAGTCTGAATATGATTGATAACAAAGACAATATGGAGAATGAGCTAAAGAATAACCATATGATAAAAAAAGACTTAAAGAGCATTCTTAGTCATATAACACCATACCTCCCATACATTCGCTTGCTTTGTGGTGGGTTAGTTGTTGGTAAGCATATGATGTATAAGCGAAAAGACGCATCTAAACAGGAGGACCTGAAGGACATAGATCCACAGGTTTAAACTGACCCGTATTTTTTCATTTACTAAATGTAAATGAAAAATTTAAACACTTTACAATCCTGGGTAAAGTGGTGGTGCTGATGGTTGAAAACTTTCAACAAGCTCTCTTGTCATCTTTCGCTTTAAAAGCTCAGTCTCCACTTCTTTTAGATCACCCTTACCAGTCTTCCTTTTTTTATTCTCATGTTTAACTTTTTTCATAGTTTTAACCGTTCCTCTACCACCATCTATTATCGCAACTGCTCCGCCAAGAGCGGCTACCACGATAGCAGAAGGAAATATAATAGCCACCGCGACACCACCAACCACAAGAACTATTTTAAGTAGTGTCTTCCCTACCAGTTTGATCTTCTTTTTAAAGATTAGTTTTTTCATTTGAGATAGTTTAATTGCAACATCATCTCTTACCTCTGTAAGTTCACTTTCAGAAAAGTTTATAACCTGTTCCATTTATTATAATAAAAGAATGACACACATGTTAATATTTGGAGCTGGATTATATGTAATTGATAGACTTATTAATCCAAAATGTTTGTGTAATCTGTGCGGGTCACAGGGTCCACAAGGACCACAGGGACCGCAAGGACCACAAGGTTTGCAAGGCGATCAGGGTTTTACTGGTGTTAAAGGACGACAAGGCGATGTAGGACCACGAGGTTTACACACCCAACATAACACAAAACTTGAGAAAAAAATGATATTAGCAAAGCTTGGTAAACAGAAAGATAATAGCGTCTTACAAAATGCTCTTTTAAAAAATTAAAGGAATAGGTTACGTATGTTTTAAGACATACGCAAACTCATTAAATTAAAAGTCAACCAAAATATTCAAACAAGACTCGTTACCATAGGACGTGCCAATTTGTTGAAGGTAAAGTTTAAAACCTGCAAGCAACGTGTGGTCAGAAGTTACATCTTTAAATTTAAACTCTCTACCTAAAAAGAACACGTTACCAACTATTATTGGTGAGTCTGAGTATTTAATAACCGCAAGGTCTATGTCCTGCTCTGTTCCATCAAGTTTGTATGCGTGAAAAACATACTTAATTTTTAACGTTGATATCACCTCATCTTTGTCAAACGTGTGGTTAGCTATTATAAATCTGGCATCATCGTTGGAAGATATGCAAAACATAACGGGTGATGGCCATCCAGAATTTAAGCTAAATGGGGAACTTACCACAGAATTGGATAACGCGGCGTAATATATTTGATAGTTCATCATTCTTAGACTTGGTTTAGGACTTTTTGGTGAAGTGGGTTCAATCCTTTTATTTTTCTCATTTGAGTAGCCAAAGTTTAAGCTCATTTATTTAAGAGCTTTAAGAGCTAGTGAGTATAACGTGTTTGTCTTTGGGGGTGCGAATGTTTTTGGTAGTACGACTCCACTTTTTGGTAATACTCTCCAATGTCCAATTGCCATCGTGTTTACTTCACCATCACAAATCACTCTCTTGTCATCGTTAGCACTTAGAGCTACCTTGTTAATAGTTTCTGTATAAATCACATGCTTTCGACTCCTAAACGTATTCATACTTCTGTGTTGCTCCTCCCCGCTGAATAGACACTTTTTATAATCATTAAACGTAATGTTATTTTTAACAACCCCCTTTTTAACACCCTTACACTTTTTCTCCTCCGCTTTGCTGTCAGCCATCTTGTAAGCGTACAGTTTACTACGTAACCCAACAAACTCGTCTATTTGCTTACCACCACACTCATCCTTCATCATTCCAATTACTTTTTTGTTAAGCCCAGTTTGTATTCCACTAGGATTACCCGCGCTATCGCTGTGGTCTTTGTTAAACTTGCTGGTGTCAAAGTGTGTTTGGACGTCTTTAGAGATGTCTTTGTAAAAGTCCTTTGTTTTAATCTCATAGCACAGGCTGTCTGTGTCTGTAAATAACAGCTGTGCATTGTCACCATACTTAGCTTTAATATACCCGTAATGAAAGTTATACATTAACGTCTTACTCAGGTCTAAAATACTCATCCCTAAGTAGATAGGCTTGTTTAATTTGATGGTGGTCCTATTCATATGAACCGCCACTAGGTTTTCAGTGAACGTGTTTACACCATGAAAGTTAGGCTTCTTAGCTAACTTTTGAAGTTGGTTGGGTCTGGTAACTAATCTAACATCCACCCGGTTACGAACGTTCTCCATCGTCTTTCCGAAGACGGAGTTGTTCATTAACTTAAAGAAGTCCATTTCGAAGTCTGTGGTGCCTTTCGTCCTAAGGTCTGTGTTAAGTTGAATGTACTCTTTTAACCAAGGACTCTCATTGAATATAATACCCCTATGAATCTTAGTTAGCTTCATGCCAAGCTTAATATACTGCTTTAAGCTCTCATAATGAAGTACGTACTTGGTCTTATTGTTAAGGTTTGGAATGAGCTTATCAACCTTGTTTACAGTTAGCCTCTCAGGAGCAAGCGGGTACTCATTGTGGAGGTTGTGTAACGAAGTGGGATACTTTAAGTCTACTTCTAATATACACCCCTTCCCTTCTTCATTACATATATCACCCCAGTTCTCAAGCTCTTTTTCATTCATCCATTTGAACCCGTCCACAGGTAATGGCCTACTCATTGCCCATCCGTATAAGTTGTTTGCATCTAGATATATTATAAATATCTGATCCAATTCAGGATCATAAACTTTTAAATATTTGTTGTTGGCCTTGGCGTGTCTCTTCGTAATAGTGCTAACCCCACCCCTAATACCTTGTTCTACCATCAGGTATATGTCTGGGTCTGTTAGTAACTCTAACTTAACTTTAGAAATTAAATATATACTTAACTTTAACGCAGCATCCCAAGCTAATCCAGGAGCTGTGTAGTACCAAAGAGGATCTAACCCATAGTTTTTAATGCAAACGTCTCTGTAGTTTTCCATGACGTCAGCGAGTAGTAAGGTGTCTGTTTTTAGATAGAGATCGTGATAGTCTCTCATCGTCTTACAATCAAACTTCTTCCACACACTTTGCGCATGAGCGTAATCCTCATCGGTTATGTGTGTATTGTTAAGCTTACTATAAAAAGCAGACTTTGGTGGAAGCTTAGTTTCGCTAAGCTTGTCAAGCCCGGTCATATACTCGTATGGAAACACGCACTTCTTTTTTAACAGCTCAGACGTTCCCATCTCTTTTTCTAGTGTTTTAAACTGGTCTTTTCCAAGACCCTTCACAAGACTATCTAACGACTTGAGGGTAAACTTAAGTGAATCTAAAAATCTAACCTCTAGTGTTTTTTGTTTCTCATTTCCCTCCTTGTCGGTGTAAGTCTCCATTACTACATTCTTACTAAATGAGATATACTTCTCATCAGTCTTTGGAATGCATTTAACATCACCCTCAGTAAATCCTAAACTCTTAACAAACAGGTGTGAGTCATACCCTTCCAAATTGTGGAAAAGAACCGGTACAAACTTTGGAGCTCTCATTTTTAAATTACACGCATTATGAACCGCTCCACGATACTTCCCAGTAAGATGGCAGTGATCTCTGACACGGTCACCATTTAATTTCAACCCACATGCGAAGCAGTCTCTTGCATGATTAAAATTTATATCATCGGCTTCGCTCATTCTAATTGGGGTGGTTTTGTCTAATATTTTGTAAACCTCTTTCAAAGACTCCTCTAACGAGTCTACAAACTTTTTACCGATGTCCTCACCCTCCTCTTGGATGGTGTATCTCACCGTTTTTAAAGAGTATATGTCCTCATCAATACACTTAATAACATAAAAATAACCGCTTGGGTCGTGTCTATTAGTTTTTACTGTAAAGCTTTTGTTGGGGTTGTTATTAACAGCGCTTATGGGGGGTAAAAATGATTCAAAGTCGGCGTAAACTGTAAAGGGGACCTTATGCATCTTATGATACTGTTCAAATGATACATGACTTCCCTCAGGTGGGTAAACATGTCTTTGGTGATCATGACTTTCGCACAGGTCATTGTGTTTGTCTAATAACTCTAACGTGCCAAAGCTGTTTAAACATCTAAGACAGATGTGTTTTTTATGGTCTTTTTTACTTAGCTGTGATGATACCAGCCTACTGATATCTTTCACAACACTATAATGTTCATCAAGAAAGAACAAGTTAATATGCTTCGTGTTATCTCCCTTACTTAGTCTAAGAGTGTATACACTTTTTGTCTCATCGTCATAGCTAAATACATTAACATTAACATCATTGTTACACTCAAATTTAGTAATGTTTTTGACCTCCATTGGGAACTTAAGATCCGACCAGGTAAGTTTCTCCGCCTGCATCTTAAGAATTTTTGAAATACGTCCAGGGTTTTTGTTACTTCTATCAACAGGATTCAAAGCTCTGGTAACTGCCCACTTAAAACACTGGTCGTCATCGTTCTCTATGTTAATGACAGCCTTCTTCATCATAATTACCATAGGTAATGGTTTGTAACTACTACCTTCTAAGGGTGTAAACTTAGTAATGAAGATCTCAAGCTCCTCCACAGATAAAAACCTCCAGCCGCTCCCCTCCTTTTGAAACTTGGCAAGCGATTCTAACATCTTTTCCTTCATAACTTTGTACTCTGTCGTAGTGTCCTCTTCGTTGATGATACTATGCGTGTTACTTCGAAAGTGAGAAATGGTTATTATAGTCTCACCTGTTTTTGGATCTAATCTTACCATCCTGCATAGTAAAACTGTGTTCACCTTCTTACCTACACTGTTGATGCTGTTAAATAATTTCTCTACCTCACGTGTGGTAACCTCAAGGAATACTTTTGGGTCTTTAAAGTTTCCACCAGGAATAGTCCACTTGCTATGCATCTTATTAATAGACTCTGAGACTAATCTTGGTTTTAGATTCTTACCTTTCTCGTAAATTTTTTGTAGTTTGTTTCGTAACGTGTTCCTATTTTTAATTAACCTTTTCTTTGTACCATTCCACCTAATATCATCAAACACTTTGGCTTGTCTCTTCTCCTCTTTTTCAATATCATGAGTCCACTTCTCTAACTCCTTAGTACTATGTCTTTTAAACTCTCTAGTCTTTAATCGATCAAATCGGTCCTCTGCTTTCTTTCTTGTTTTCATCTCAGCCTGTATCTCGCGATCCCACTTAGCAGTCTCCTTTTTAAGTACTTGTTGTTGCCGCTTCGCTTCCTTCGCATTTGCTCTTCGAACTTCACGATCCCACTGCTGTCTCCTGATGACACTCTCCTTTTCAAAATGTTTTTTAAACATCTCGCTCACACGTCTATCAGTCTTTTGTCTAACCACATCCCTTCGCATCTTCTCATTTTGTTTAAACATTTTAAGGTTCTCACGATCACCGTCGACGTTTTTTCCAAGTCGCTCCTTTTGCTGTATTTTTTGTTCGCGCTTCAAAGTCTCAGCCCAAACTTTGTCAATGGTGTTATACTCCTTCCTCATCGTGTTGTCTTGATAAGTTTTTACGTTGTTGTTTAAAACAGTCTCGCGTTGAGTTTGTTGAAATATTAATTTTTTTGAACTTAAAGTATTCATCACTCCTTTATTATAATGATCTAGTATATAATTCTTTAAACTGATTGTATGTGATATGTGTACGTGCAAGTGTTCGTGACCTCTAAGCGAGCGCTGGCTATGTAAAGGTTCGCGTGTTCGTGACAGTAAAATTTGTAGTGTGTAAATTTGTGTAACACGTTGGTTAGTAAGTTGCGTAACTGTTGGTTAGTAAGTTGTGTAACACGTTGGTTAGTAAGTTGCGTAACTGTTGGTTAGTAAGTTGCGAGCGCTAGCGAGCCTTGGAGATTATGAAACTGATTGAAACCGGTTTCATAATTTGATGAGTCGGGTGGAATTAAAGGCGAATTAAAAAATGGGGCAGAACCGGCCTTTATCCTATACTTGTACCTCATTAGAACAGGGACAGAGCAGTAGTCTCGCAGACAAAAAGTCGTGAGTTCAAATCTCACGTGACGCTCAGGTAATATCGTATCAAATCCTGTTGTTGTTTTTGATTTAACATTGATTCTGAGATACCGTAATCTTTTCAATTTCTTGGAGCAAAAATATTTACGAAGCTGTGATGCGTTTCATTTGAAGGTATTGAAGCCTCATCAGAGATTTGAACTCTGGACCCCTGGTTTACTAGACCAGTGCTCTAACCCTTGAGCTAATGAGGCATTCGCGTGCGAAACTGTTGCATGAGTTGCAAACGGCAAATTCTCAAATGTAATATTACGTCAATATCGTATCAAATCCTGTTGTTTTTTATTTAACATTGATTCTGAGATACCGTAATCTTTTCAATTTGTTGGAGAAAAAATATTTACGAAGCTGTGATGCGTTCCATTTGAAGGAATTGAAGCCTCATCAGAGATTTGAACTCTGGACCCCTGGTTTACAAGACCAGTGCTCTAACGTTACCCTGAGCTAATGAGGCAGTCGCGTGCCAAAATGTTCCATGAGTTGCAAACGGCAAATTCTCAAATGTATTATTACGTCAATATCGTATCAAATCCTGTTGTTGTTTTTGATTTAACATTGATTCTGAGATACCGTAATCTTTTCAATTTGTTGGAAGAAAAATATTTACGAAGCTGTGATGCGTTTCATTTGAAGTAATCGAAGCCTCATCAGATATTTGAACTCTGGACCCCTGGTTTACAAGACCAGTGCTCCAACTAACTCCTGAGCTAATGACGCAGTCGCGTGCTTAAATGTTCTATGAGTTGCGAACAGCAAATTCTCAAATGTATTATTACGTCAATATCGTATCAGTCCTGTTGTTGTTTTTGATTTAATGTTGATTTTGAGATACAGCAATTTCTGGCAATGAGATTATTTATATACAAATTTTTATTCCAAACCTTAACTAGCAATTCCAAATGAAAATTTCGAATTTTCTAAATTAAATTTTTGAAAGTACAGGTCAAGAAATAAGAAATTCATTTCAAATAGAAGAATATTTATTCCTTGGAATAAAGTTTGGGCCATGACGTTTATGACACTATATCCCATAGTTAGAATTTAGATAATGGTTTAGCAATTAGACTCATCAGAGACTCGAATTCAGGAGCCCTGGTGTATATGGCCAATACTCTAACCACTGAGCTAATGAGGCGCCTGTCGCCGTACCTTTTATCATAAAAAGCATCAAACCAAATTCTAATGACCAGTTCATTGTCAGCTAATAACTTGTAAACAAACATTCTTGAAACGTTGGCCACCTAGTCCTATAATATTATCCGTCTGTTGCAAATTAAGTGAATCAAGATTTTTGCTTATAGAATTCTCTTCAGAGATTGTACCTCATTAGATCAGGGACAGAGCAGTAGTCTCGCAGACAAAAAGTCGTGAGTTCAAATCTCACGTGACGCTCAGGTAATTGGCGCATGCCGGAAATAATGTTTTGATAGTCTTTTCAAATTGTTGGAGGAAAAATAGTTACGAAGCTGTGATGGGATTTCATTTGACGACATTGAAGCCTGATCAGAGATTTGAACTCTGGACCCCTGGTTTACAAGACTAGTGCTCTAACCCTTGAGCTAATGCGGCAGTCGCGCGCCTAAATGTTCCATGAGTTGCGAACGGCAAATTCTCAAATGCATTATTACGTCAATATCGTATCAAATCCTGTTGTTGTTTTTGATTTAACTTTGATTCTGAGATAATGTACTGTAATCTTTTCAATTTGTTGGAAGAAAAATATTTACGAAGCTGTGATGCGTTCCATTTGAAGGTATTGATGCCTCATCAGAAATATTAACTCTGGATCCCTGGTTTACAAGACCAGTGCTCTAACTAACTCCTGAGCTAATGACGCAGCAGCGTCTCTAAATGTTCCATGAGTTGCGAACGGCAAATTCTCAAATGCATTATTACGTCAATATCGTATAAAATCCTGTTGTTGTTTTTGATTTAATGTTGATTTTGAGATACAGGAGTTTCTGGCTATGAGATTATTTATATACAAATTTTATTGCAAAGCTTAACTAGCATTTCCAAATGAAAATTTCGAATTTTCTAAATTAAATTTTTGATAGTACAGGTCAAGAATTTGAAATTCATTTCGAATAGAAGAATATTTATTCCATGGAATAAAGTTTGGGCCATCAAGTTTATGACACTATATCCCATAGTTAGAATTTAGATAATGGTTTAGCAATTAGACTCATCAGAGACTCGAATTCAGGAGCCCTGCTGTATATGGCCAATGCTCTAACCACTGAGCTAATGAGGCGCCTGTCGCCGTACCTTTTATCATAAAAAGCATCAAACCAAATTCTAATGACCAGTTCATTGTCTCTGCTAATAACTTGTAGACAAGCATTCTTGAAACGTTGGCCACCTTGTCCTATAATATTATCCGTCTGTTGCAAATTAAGTGAATAAAGATTTTTGCTTATAGAATTATCTTCAGAGATTGTACCTCATTAGATCAGGGACAGAGCAGTAGTCTCGCAGACAAAAAGTCGTGTGTTCAAATCTCACGTGACGCTCAGGTAATTGGCGCATGCCGGAAATAATGTTTTGATAGTCTTTTCAAATTGTGGGAGGAAAAATAGTTACGAAGCTGTGATGCGTTTCATTTAAAGGAATTGAAGCCTCATCAGAGATTTGAACTCTGGACCCCTGGTTTACAAGACCAGTGCTCTAACCCCTGAGCTAATGAGGCAGTCCCGTGCCTAAATGTTCCATGAGTTGCGAACGGCAAATTCTCAAATGTATTATTACATCAATATCGTATCAAATCCTGTTGTTGTTTTTGATTTAACATTGATTCTGAGATACCGTTCTCTTTTCAATTTGTTGGAGGAAAAATATTTACGAAGCTGTGACGCGTTTCATTTGAAGGAATCGAAGCCTCATCAGAGATTTGAACTCGGGACCCCTGGTTTACAAGACCAGTGCTCTAACCCCTGAGCTAATGACGCAGTCACGTGCCTAAATGTTCTATGAGTTGCGAACAGCAAATTCTCAAATGTATTATTACGTCAATATCGTATCAATCCTGTTGTTGTTTATGATTTAATGTTGATTTTGAGATACAGCAGTTTCTGGCAATGAGATTATTTATATACAAATTTTATTGCAAAGCTTAACTAGCAATTCCAAATGAAAATTTCGAATTTTCTAAATTAAATTTTTGAAAGTACAGGTCAAGAATTTGAAATTCATTTCGAATAGAAGAATATTTATTCTATGGAATAAAGTTTGGGCCATGAAGTTTATGACACTATATCCCATAGTTAGAATTTAGATAATGGTTTAGCAATTAGACTCATCAGAGACTCGAATTCAGGAGCCCTGGTGTATATGGCCAATACTCTAACCATTGAGCTAATGAGGCGCCTGTCGCCGTACCTTTTATCATAAAAAGCATCAAACCAAATTCTAATGACCAGTTCATTGTCTCTGCTAATAACTTGTAAACAAGCATTCTTGAAACGTTGGCCACCTAGTCCTATAATATTATCCGTCTGTTGCAAATTAAGTGAATCAAGATTTTTGCTTATAGAATTCTCTTCAGAGATTGTACCTCATTAGATAAGGGACAGAGCAGTAGTCTCGCAGACAAAAAGTCGTGAGTTCAAATCTCACGTGACGCTCAGGTAATTGGCGCATGCCGGAAATAATGTTTTGATAGTCTTTTCAAATTGTTGGAGGAAAAATAGTTACGAAGCTGTGATGGGATTTCATTTGACGACATTGAAGCCTGATCAGAGATTTGAACTCTGGACCCCTGGTTTACAAGACTAGTGCTCTAACCATTGAGCTAATGGGGCAGTCGCGCGCCTAAATGTTCCATGAGTTGCGAACGGCAAATTCTCACATGCATTATTACGTCAATATCGTATCAAATCCTGTTGTTGTTTTTGATTTAACATTGATTCTGAGATAATGTACTGTAATCTTTTCAATTTGTTGGAAGAAAAATATTTACGAAGCTGTGATGCGTTCCATTTGAAGGTATTGATGCCTCATCAGAAATATTAACTCTGGATCCCTGGTTTACAAGACCAGTGCTCTAACTAACTCCTGAGCTAATGACGCAGCAGCGTCTCTAAATGTTCCATGAGTTGCGAACAGCAAATTCTCAAATGTATTATTACGTCAATATCGTATCAATCCTGTTGTTGTTTATGATTTAATGTTGATTTTGAGATACAGCAGTTTCTGGCAATGAGATTATTTATATACAAATTTTATTGCAAAGCTTAACTAGCAATTCCAAATGAAAATTTCGAATTTTCTAAATTAAATTTTTGAAAGTACAGGTCAAGAATTTGAAATTCATTTCGAATAGAAGAATATTTATTCTATGGAATAAAGTTTGGGCCATGAAGTTTATGACACTATATCCCATAGTTAGAATTTAGATAATGGTTTAGCAATTAGACTCATCAGAGACTCGAATTCAGGAGCCCTGGTGTATATGGCCAATGCTCTAACCACTGAGCTAATGAGGCGCCTGTCGCCGTACCTTTTATCATAAAAAGCATCAAACCAAATTCTAATGACCAGTTCATTGCCTCTGCTAATAACTTGTAAACAAGCATTCTTGAAACGTTGGCCACCTTGTCCTATAATATTATCCGTCTTTTGCAAATTAAGTGAATAAAGATTTTTGCTTATAGAATTGTCTTCAGAGATTGTACCTCATTAGATCAGGGACAGAGCAGTAGTCTCGCAGACAAAATGTCGTGTGTTCAAATCTCACGTGACGCTCAGGTAATTGGCGCATGCCAGAAATAATGTTTTGATAGTCTTTTCAAATTGTGGGAGGAAAAATAGTTACGAATCTGTGATGCGTTTCATTTAAAGGAATTGAAGCCTCATCAGAGATTTGAACTCTGGACCCCTGGTTTACAAGACCAGTACTCTAACCCCTGAGCTAATGAGGCAGTCCCGTGCCTAAATGTTCCATGAGTTGCGAACGGCAAATTCTCAAATGTATTATTACATCAATATCGTATCAAATCCTGTTGTTGTTTTTGATTTAACATTGATTCTGAGATACCGTTCTCTTTTCAATTTGTTGGAAGAAAAATATTTACGAAGCTGTGACGCGTTTCATTTGGAAGGAATCGAAGCCTCATCAGAGATTTGAACTCGGGATCCCTGGTTTACAAGACCAGTGCTCTAACCCCTGAGCTAATGACGCAGTCGCGTGCCTAAATGTTCTATGAGTTGCGAACAGCAAATTCTCAAATGTATTATTACGTCAATATCGTATCAATCCTGTTGTTGTTTATGATTTAATGTTGATTTTGAGATACAGCAGTTTCTGGCAATGAGATTATTTATATACAAATTTTATTCCAAACCTTAACTAGCACTTCCAAATGAAAATTTCGAATTTTCGAAATTAAATTTTTGAAAGTACAGGTCAAGAATTTGAAATTCATTTCGAATAGAAGAATATTTATTCCATGGAATAAAGTTTGGGCCATGAATTTTATGACACTATATCCCATAGTTAGAATTTAGATAATGGTTTAGCAATTAGACTCATCAGAGACTCGAATTCAGGAGCCCTGGTGTATATGGCCAATGCTCTAACAACTGAGCTAATGAGGCGCCTGTCGCCGTACCTTTTATCATAAAAAGCATCAAACCAAATTCTAATGACCAGTTCATTGTCTCTGCTAATAACTTGTAAACAAGCATTCTTGAAACGTTGGCCACCTTGTCCTATAATATTATCCGTCTTTTGCAAATTAAGTGAATAAAGATTTTTCCTTATAGAATTGTCTTCAGAGATTGTACCTCATTAGATCAGGGACAGAGCAGTAGTCTCGCAGACAAAAAGTCGTGTGTTCAAATCTCACGTGACGCTCAGGTAATTGGCGCATGCCAGAAATAATGTTTTGATAGTCTTTTCAAATTGTTGGTGGAAAAATAGTTACGAATCTGTGATGCGTTTCATTTAAAGGAATTGAAGCCTCATCAGAGATTTGAACTCTGGACCCCTGGTTTACAAGACCAGTACTCTAACCCCTGAGCTAATGAGGCAGTCCGTGCCTAAATGTTCCATGAGTTGCGAACGGCAAATTCTCAAATGTATTATTACATCAATATCGTATCAAATCCTGTTGTTGTTTTGATTTAACATTGATTCTGAGATACCGTTCTCTTTTCAATTTGTTGGTAGAAAAAAATTTACGCAGCTGTGACGCGTTTCATTTGGAAGGAATCGAAGCCTCATCAGAGATTTGAACTCGGGATCCCTGGTTTACAAGACCAGTGCTCTAACCCCTGAGCTAATGACGCAGTCGCGTGCCTAAATGTTCTATGAGTTGCGAACAGCAAATTCTCAAATGTATTATTACGTCAATATCGTATCAACCTGTTGTTGTTTATGATTTAATGTTGATTTTGAGATACAGCAGTTTCTGGCAATGAGATTATTTATATACAAATTTTATTCCAAACCTTAACTAGCACTTCCAAATGAAAATTTCGAATTTTCGAAATTAAATTTTTGAAAGTACAGGTCAAGAATTTGAAATTCATTTCGAATAGAAGAATATTTATTCCATGGAATAAAGTTTGGGCCATGAAGTTTATGACACTATATCCCATAGTTAGAATTTAGATAATGGTTTAGCAATTAGACTCATCAGAGACTCGAATTCAGGAGCCCTGGTGTATATGGCCAATGCTCTAACCACTGAGCTAATGAGGCGCCTGTCGCCGTACCTTTTATCATAAAAAGCATCAAACCAAATTCTAATGACCAGTTCATTGTCTCTGCTAATAACTTGTAAACAAGCATTCTTGAAACGTTGGCCACCTTGTCCTATAATATTATCCGTCTGTTGCAAATTAAGTGAATAAAGATTTTTGCTTATAGAATTGTCTTCAGAGATTGTACCTCATTAGATCAGGGACAGAGCAGTAGTATCGCAGACAAAAAGTCGTGTGTTCAAATCTCACGTGACGCTCAGGTAATTGGCGCATGCCGGAAATAATGTTTTGATAATCTTTTCAAATTGTGGGAGGAAAAATAGTTACGAAGCTGTGATGCGTTTCATTTAAAGGAATTGAAGCCTCAACAGAGATTTGAACTCTGGACCCCTGGTTTACAAGACCAGTACTCTAACCCCTGAGCTAAAGAGGCAGTCCCGTGCCTAAATGTTCCATGAGTTGCGAACGGCAAATTCTCAAATGTATTATTACGTCAATATCGTATCAAATCCTGTTGTTGTTTTTGATTTAACATTGATTCTAAGTACCGTAATCTTTTCAATTTGTTGGAGAAAAAATATTTGCGAAGCTGTGATGCGTTTCATTTGAAGGAATTGAAGCCTCATCAGAGATTTGAACCATGGACCCCTGCTTTACAAGACCAGTGCTCTAACCCAACACCTGAGCTAATGAGGCAGTCGCGTGCCTAAATGTTCCATGAGTTGCAAACGGCAAATTCTCAAATGTATTATTTTACATCAATATCGTATCAATTCCTGTTTTTGTTTTTTATTTAAGGTTGATTTTGAGATACAGCAGTTTCTGGCAATGAGATTATTTATATACAAATTTTATTCCAAACCTTAACTAGCAATTCCAAATGAAAATTTCGAATTTTCTAAATTAAATTTGTGAAAGTACAGGTCAAGAAATTTGAAATTCATTTCAAATAGAAGAATATTTATTCCATGGAATAAAGTTTGGGCCATGAAGTTTATGACACTATATCCCATAGTTAGAATTTAGATAATGGTTTAGCAATTAGACTCATCAGAGACTCGAATTCTGGAGCCCTGGTGTATATGGCCAATGCTCTAACCACTGAGCTAATGAGGCGCCTGTCGCCGTACCTTTTATCATAAAAAGCATCAAACCAAATTCTAATGACCAGTTCATTGTCTCTGCTAATAACTTGTAAAGAAGCATTCTTGAAACGTTGGCCACCTAGTCCTATAATATTATCCGTCTGTTGCAAATTAAGTGAATCAAGATTTTTGCTTATAGAATTGTCTTCAGAGATTGTACCTCATTAGATCAGGGACAGAGCAGTAGTCTCGCAGACAAAAAGTCGTGAGTTCAAATCTCACGTGACGCTCAGGTAATTGGCGCATGCCGGAAATAATGTTTTGATAGTCTTTTCAAATTGTGGGAGGAAAAATAGTTACGAAGCTGTGATGGGATTTCATTTGACGACATTGAAGCCTGATCAGAGATTTGAACCCTGGACCCCTGGTTTACTAGATCAGTGCTCTAACCCCTGAGCTAATGAGGCATTCGCGTGCCAAAATGTTCCATGAGTTGCAAACGCAAATTCTCAAATGTATTATTACGTCAATATCGTATCAAATCCTGTTGTTGTTTTTGGTTTAACATCGATTCTGATATAAAGTAGTCTTTTCAATTTGTTGGAGGAAAAATAGTTACGAAGCGGTGATGGGATTTCATTTGAAGGTATTGAAGCCTCATCAGAGATTTGAACTCTGGACCCCTGGTTTACTAGACCAGTGCTCTAACCCCTGAGCTAATGAGGCAGTCGCGTGTCTAAATGTTCCATGAGTTGCGAACGGCAAATTCTCAAATGTATTATTACGTCAATATCGTATCAAATCCTGTTGTTTTTTATTTAACATTGATTCTGAGATACCGTAATCTTTTCAATTTGTTGGAGGAAAAATATTTACGAAGCTGTGATGCGTTTCATTTGAAGGAATTGAAGCCTCATCATAGATTTGAACTCTGGACCCATGGTTTACTACAAGACCAGTGCTCTAACCCCTGAGTTAATGAGGCAGTCGCGTGCCTAAATGTTCCATGAGTTGCGAACGGCAAATTCTCAAATGTATTATTACGGCAATATCGTATCAAATCCTGTTGTTGTTTTTTATTTAATGTTGATTTTGAGATACAGCAGTTTCTGGCAATGAGATTATTTATATACAAATTTTATTGCAAACCTTAACTAGCAATTCCAAATGAAAATTTCGAATTTTCTAAATTAAATTTTTGAAAGTACAGGTCAAGAATTTGAAATTCATTTCGAATAGAAGAATATTTATTCCATGGAATAAAGTTTGGGCCATGAAGTTTATGACACTGTATCCCATAGTTAAAATTTAGATAATGGTTTAGCATTGAACCTCATCAGTGACTCGAACTCGGGCCCCCTGGTGTATACGACCAGTGCTCCAACCACTGAGCTACTGAGGCGTCTGTCGCTGTACGTCCGATCATAAAAAGCATCAAACCAGATTCTAATGACCAGTTCATTGTCTGGAGGAATCGTGGTCTTCCCGCAATGCATTGCGTCTCATTAATATTCACAATTGCGATTTTCGAGGAACGTTTGGTAAAAAATTGTTGAAATATATTGCAATTTTTGCTCTGATAGATCTTGTCTTCAGAGGTATGTTTCTACGATTGTTTTGTTTAGTTATCTAATTAAAGTATTTTGACTTGTTTCAAATTTATACGATCATTTAGTTATGCTAATCACGCGGAATAATGTTTTTATGCATGTTCCTTCAAATTGTGGACACGCCAAAAAGTTACGAAATATGCTGTGATGCAAATTATACTTTTTAATGAGGAAACTAAAAAAAATCACATCAGCAAATTCAGGAATGTTTACTCTTTCTATTGATACTTTAAAACATGAATTTGCTCCTCAAAACTGACGAGTAATCGCGGTTTGAAAATGGGGTATTTGTATACTACTCTGTGAATTAAACTATTATGATAAATTTTGAAACATAGCATATATGTTGCTGCTTGTTTCGAGCTCAATGTTACATTTAAGTTAGGTATGGTTATAAATACGACTGTATTTTTCCATTTTATTATAGAGTTCAAGTACTTTGGAGTAAACTGGAATCTAATAATGGCGATGTTGTCATGTTGATGATATGAAGAAAATGATACTGCTGTGGGGAATATCCCAGAGACACTGAATAACTCACACACAAACCACTTTCTTTACAAAAACAACATTAACTTTATTACAATTACTTTACTTTATTACCGACTTTCTACCCCGCAACGTGTTCGCTCCAAAAAACATAAACTCACATAAATTGACATAATTTGAATAATAATAATAATAATAATGTGGCATACGTCACTCGAATTCTTACACTCTCCTCCCATTAGCGACAACTAGCCGCTAATGTCGTCCGTTTACTCATCTTCTTCGTTCAACGTAAGTCCGACTATTTTGTCCATCGCCTCTGTTTTTGCTTTCCTCGAAGGTCGTTCTCAATCTTCGGCATTTCCTGACAACTGGTTCATTCGTAGCCCCGCTTATCTCCAGATCACACACCAGCTGAAGAGGCCTTTCGATGATGTAACCCGTTCCGTTGTGCATATCACGCACTATCAGCCGGTCTAAGGTGCAATTTCTCGGGATGAAAATTGGATTGTATCCAGGAACTCGTCCGTCCATTCTCAAAATCCCATTCTCGTCCTTGCAGAGGGTATGGCCTCCACTATCTTTCAATGTTTCCTGACCGATCTTCAACCATATGTGCTCTGCCCTTTCGGCTTCATCGGTGGTTAATGGAACATGTAATTTCTCTTTCCTCGCGTTTCTAACGAACCGTAGCATGAATGCTGTTACTCGCAGAAGCTTGTGATAAGTAAACTTCGACAACATGTTGTTGATCATCTATAAATCACGCTCGACCGCTTCTCTAACCAGTGTTCTCTTTGCGGCAACCTCCTGCGTAGCATCCGTTGTTTCATTGATTTCTGGTTGCTCTGGCCACTGGTTATGATTTGGCAGCCAATTTCGACCTTTGTACCATATATCTCCGATCTTGTCTGGCGCTGCATCTCTTGTGTCTAGATCGCTTGCATTGTCGCTAGTCGGAACAAAAAGCCACTCTGCATCTCCAAGCTCTTTTATCTCCTTGACCCGATTTCTCACGAATTCTGACCAGGTACCCTTGTCTGCGAGCCAATACAGAACCGTCACGCTATCCACCCAGTTGTGTATGGATCGAATCGGCTGCACTTCCAATGCTCTAAGCACGTTACTCTGTTGCTTCGCCAGGGTCATAGCAGCAATCAACTCCAATCTGGGGATACTTGTATCCTTTGGTGCAACTCTTGATTTCGCCACAAGAAGTGATTGATTGACCGGTGTCGATCCCTGATACTCCACTGTGTAAATGACAGCACATACAGCCTTCTTGCTCGCATCTGAAAATTCATGAATTTCAAATTCGCTGCCACCTTGTGTCGCCATGCTCCGAGGCAAAGTGATGAAACTTTGTCGTCGCAATCGATTTATCCAGCACCACCATGATTGTTCAATGTCCGGTGGTAGGATTTCATCCCAATGCAACTTCAGTAAACAAACATCGCTGAACATCAACTTCACGATTATCATCACTGGGGAGGACCATCCAAGGATGTCATAGACACTGTTAATTGCTGCCACCATCTTTCGCTTCGTCATAGGTGGCTTAAGGTTAAGGCAAGGTTCGAATGACACCATCATGCAGTCGTTCGACTTGTCCCATGGAATCCCCAAAATCTTTGTCTGATTTGTTTTAGGATTTCCGACTACCGTCTTGGCATAGGTTCGTCCCTCCTCCTTCTCATTACTGTTCGTGTCGACTGATGTCACGTTGCTATGCCACTTGTGTAACTGGAACCCAGCACTGGCCAGAATCGTTGTTGCTTCTTCTCGAAATTGTACCACATCCTTCTTGGAACCACCACCACCTTGTATATCGTCCACGTAGGTATAATCTCTCAGTATCTGAACCGTTTCTGGATAGGCACTTTCATATCCTTCCAAATGCTTTTCCAAGGTCGCGCCGAAGATGTATGGACTTGGTGTTGCTCCAAAGATAACACGTGTGAATCTGTAGTCGAGTACGTTCCGGTTACTCAAATCATCATACCAGAGAATCCGTTGGGCATCACGATCACATTCTTGAAGCATGATTTGAAGAAACGCCTTCACCATATCTCCTGTGATGCGATATCTTCGAAAACGGTTGCGAAGAAGGATATCAAATAAAAGAGGCTACAGGGAAGGCCCGGTTTCCAAGCAGTCATTCAAAGATGGGGTAGTGGCATCTTGTTTGGACGAACAGTCATAAACAATGCGCATTTTCGTCTACTCTGCTTGCTCTCTGATAACTGGTTGATGTAGAACATAGTGCACAATCTCTCCCGTTGGTTGTACTGGGACTGGCTCAATCACACCTTTCTTCAAGTGATCTTGCATGACGTCATCATATTCCTTTAACTTTCCAATCTTCTCAAGTTTTCGGGTCACGCTGTACAATCTAGCAGTTGACTGATTCTTGTTGTCTGGCAAAGGCACATGTCCGACCTTCCATGGTAATCTCGTTTCATACAATCCGTCCTGGTTTTGCACAAGCTGTTTCTTAAACTGTTCGTGTTCAAATGATGACATATCGACAGGGTCAGTCACCCCAAGTACGTCTCCACTGCATAATCGCTCGAACTCGTCTTGCCCGGTACTAAGTAGGAACTGCTTATCTGGCTCTTCACTTGCTCGAACGCCTCCGTACAGTGTCCACCCCAACATCGTGAATTCGGCTCCTGGATCCTTCTCTGGTTGGTTACCCAATATCGGTGGCTCACTAGACTTGATGCGTTGATAATCAGCAACTCCCAGCATAATGTGAACAGGCAAGTTGTCTCCGGTTGACTTCTCTTCGCTAATATTTAGACGACGCAGTCGTGGTTGTTTTCTCTTCACTAGCGCGACGTTAGGATTCGGCAAATGGGTTAGGATGGCTTTCTCTGCATTGATGCACTCCAGTGCAATCTTGAATTCGTTCCCGATAGTTGAGTTGACAGTTACATTGTAAACCTCAATAATTTTGGTCATTGTTCCATACATCTGTTCAATGCACCGTCTTTCTTTCCTGACTGGTTGCAATCCTAACTTTGAACTGCTCGCTCCTGTGTCAATCATCAGCCGCACTTGTTCTCCTCCGACTTTTGCTAGTAAGGTTGGGTGAATTGCAGAAGTGTTCTGAAGGGTAGTACTCATACCCTTTTCATTCCAACTGTTATTCATACCATCTGTTGACGATTTGTCCTGTTGTTGACATATTGAGGTATGGTGCTTCAACCCACATTTGTGGCACCCTCGAGCCCGACAGGTTGCTGCAAGATGTCCTGGTAAAGCACAGTTGAAGCAAGCTTTCTTTCGCCTCAATATGCCCCGACGATCAGCTACACTCAGGACATTGGTGCACGTTACAGCAGAATGCTCAGGGGAATCGCAATAGATGCATTTAGGTCGCCTGTGTCCTTCACCGAACAAGAGTTTGTCCCGATTGCGCCAATTAGGTTTGCTCCCATTTCGATCATCCTTGCCTTCCTTCTCCTCCATACGTAACGGATGTCGATCAACATATTTCCTCAAGTTATCCACAAGCTGCTTAAGATCCCATTCTTCCCAATCATCATCTTTTTGGACTAAGACTTCTCGAACTGGTCCTAACTTGTCCATAAGGGTATAAACAGTTGATTGTGCTGATACTAATTTATCCATTGTGGCTAGCGTTCTGACAATTCTAGATAGCTTGTTGTAAAAGTCGTGAATGGACTCAAGTTTGTGGATGCTTGTAGTACTTTGGAGGCTTTCTAGATTTTTTATCAATGCTCTGTGGACCTTGCTATCCTTTCCATAATTTTCTTGCAGTATATGCTTCGCTTCTTTGTAACCTTCAATTGAATGCGGCAACCCCATGATGTCATCTCTAGGTTTGTCCTTCACCAATTCCAATAGGTAATAAAACTTACTGATCTCTGACAAGGCCGATCCGTCAACTTCCACGATAAATTGGTTCCAGAACCGGAGCCAATCTTGATAATCCCCCGTAAATGGTGTAATAGTGTACCTTTGCAACTTTACAGTTGGTTGTGACTTGTTGGATGAAGCATTCTTGGTGCCGCCGGTTTGTACACTTTGCTTTTGTAACTCCATCTTTCTCATAAACCATTCCCCCTCAGTTTTTTGTTGCCGTATCATCGCTTCCTCCATTGCTCTTTGCTGCTGCTCTCGAAACTTTGTTTGTTCCAAATACACTCTCCTTCGATCTTCAATGTCCCTTTGTAACCTTTCCTCTCGTCCCTTGTTTTTCAATTCATCTAACTGTTGCTTACAACGATCTCTCTGCTTGCGGAATTGTGCAATGCAATCCTTTTGTTTTGCTGACCACTCTTTCATATATTCTATATCCTTATTATTGTCAACTAGACTTTGAAGGGTGCTATCCTTTGACAATTCCAATCGCTTTATAGATTCACTATTTTTTTCATAAGCTAAGCCTACATCATCCTCACTATTAGTCTCAACAAGTTCTTGAGCCTCTTCCAGTTTCATCTTTTCTAATGTCACACATTTCTCATGTTTCACTTCGCAATCCATGGTTTTACTTGTAGAAACCACCCAATTTATTTGTTGTCCTCGATAAATTCAATGTTTTGCTTTTAAATACTGTCTAGCGCAATGTAAATGTTCGTTACCGTCTAGCGCACTTGAAATTAATGCAGCAACAGTCTAGCGCAATTTTAACTCGTTATTGTCTAGCGTAAATGCCAAATCCCGTGTTTATTTCAAGTATATTTGGTTTATTTTTGCCTTGTTTCCCGATAGTTTTAAAAGTGATTACACCCAATGCTGTCAAAATGTCTTTAAGAATTATCCCCTTCGCTATAGACCACCAACCTGTTTCTCTTTGTTGTATTATCGAACGAATTTGCCTGTATTTATCGCCGATATACGTCTCCCATCATAGTTCCCGATATAAATTTCTTTGTTGTCCTCGCAGGATCGCCACTTTCAGTGTGGGGAATATCCCAGAGACACTGAATAACTCACACACAAACCACTTTCTTTACAAAAACAACATTAACTTTATTACAATTACTTTACTTTATTACCGACTTTCTACAAGACAACGTGTTCGCCCCAAAAAACATAAACTCACATGAATTAACATAATTTGAATAATAATAATAATAATAATAATAATAATGTGTCATACGTCACTCGAATTCTTACACTGCTAAGCGGGTATACACTTCTATAAAGGGTGATACGCCAGGGAAACCAGATACACGAAGACTTTCTCGTAAGGAAAACTCTACCTCCAGCCGAGCTTTGTTTAACAGTCCTGTAACATCATAGGTACATGAAAGGTACATGAAAATTATACAATCAGCAAACAATATATGCACCAGTCAATGTATTAAAACCCTTGGCCCTCCAACCCCAGAGCTATGTGGGGGTATTAGGCAGTTTACTTTATATGCCCCTTTCAGCAGGACATTAGTTTTGTTTTGAATGTCATGAGAAATTATAGGCAGGGTTGGGTGGGGGATTTGACATAAAAACAAATGCAATTTATCTGATTAGATTGAAAAAGCTGATAAAGGCGAGGTTTTATCTATTGACAAGGGTTTACATTGGCTGGTGCATAATAATACAACCATATGTAAACACAGTAGGAGTACTAAAACATATTTAAATTAAACATTTATTATAACGATTGTGTCTAATAAATTATAGACTGTAAATATAGAGCAGTACTAATCCTTACTGCTTGTTTTATAGTTTCCCAGCAGAAAGATTAGGCTGACTCCTACAAAGAAGTCCCCAGTAAAACATCATAAATGGACCTTTGGGGAAGATAAAGCGTTTATTGAATTCATATCAATTGCCGGCAAAACAGATCCAACATATGGACAAAGTTCTGCTGAAGAGTGGATTTTTATTGTAATGGGTTATAATGTACAGGAATTCTGCTTTGCAGCATGCTTCAATAAATGCACCATGATATTCTATCTTTCATGATAATATAAATTTCATCAATTTCATATTAACTTTTTTTTCAAATTGCACCATAAATGTAGATTATGAACCATCATCTTACCATTGACATTAACAGGGTAAATTTAGGGTTTAAGTGTATTGTACATACTCATAAGTTAATTATTTAACATGTAAATATTTAATATTCTAGAGGTATAAATAATTTGATGACTAGACAATATTTTATACAGTAAGTTTAGCTAGGGGTAAGCACATTAAAAGCAACATTTCCTGTTTTTCTAACCATATACTTTTCATGTATTTTGGTTTTAAATGAAAATGGTGCAACATTAAAAAAAATATGCTTTTTCTTTCATTTCAGGTGATTTTTTTGAAAAATAATAAATCATTCTCAATATCAATTTGACTGTCTGTATTCTGCTTATAACCAATAACTTATGTTATGCCAGAAGTGCACCAGAACTGTATCTGGCTGGACTGAGTTATATATTTAACCATTTATGGTTATGTCTCAGTTAATTTGCCTGATGTTGTGCATAGATCACTATATATATCATTCTACAGTATTTGTGAAGTTACAAAAATAGCACATGGGTAGAATTACCTAAGCTCAGACAGTAAAATCATCTGGCATATCTAGTCCTATAACTCTGAAGTCCCTATCAACCAACGATAGTGTTTTTAGTTATTCTTTAGTATGGTAGTATTAGTACTTTAGGCAGTGTTTTAGTTGTAAGTTTTCTTTGGTTCCCATTTATAACTTCCAGATGAAGGTGTCCCTCAAAGTTCTGGTTGTATTTTTTTAGGTACAGTAGTTTGATCCTATAATCCCTCAAGTATATTGTTTATCACTGCATACACTGGAGCCACACATAATTTCCATCCAATTGAGTTGCAGGACTACCAAGCTTTTATTAGCAATTTATGTCACTGTTATAATCATTGCTTGGATCATCTCTGTCCCATGGTAAAGTAATGCTTTTTCCCTATAAGCATATGTTATCTTTAAACTATCAGGAGAAATTGATTGTATTTCATTTCTGATCAGAGCTCTTTTAAGTTTGTGGATTTTGTTTACCCCACAATAACCAATAACTGTTACCACCAACAACCTTATCACCACCACCTGTCGACTCTTGATGAGTTGGAAAATCTACCAAGCAGACAGGATTCATATGTTGATAGTAGCAATTACATGGAGCTTGCTTTTCTAAATTCACCAAATTCCCACAATATCAGATTTTGGACTGGATACTTGCCGGGTATCATCAAAGTCAAAGAACTACAAGATGTAATAATAACAAATCAGTATTAAATATAACAAAGCTTCTACAAAGTGAGTTTTTTATAGTGCAACAAAATTAATGATTCTCCAGCTTAATCTGGATTTCAAGTCGTAAATATTAACACATCTTTTACAGATGCATTGTCAGAAGTCAATACAACACCAATCTAGATTCAGTAATTTCATATGACTCACTATCATACCAAATTTGTTATCTTTTATAATATATTTATCCGTATAATAGATTATACAGTTCATGTTTCTACAAAGTCGGAAAGTCCTCTCGAATATCTATAATTTCAATATATTAAACCTAGTAAAAACTCACCTTAAAAACACAACTAGAATGCATCTCTATCAATGCTGCGCTTTTGCATTCGGCAAACATCTCGTGCTTCCAAAACTGAAGCTTTATTGCCACGAATAGAGCGGAAATGCCCCATTTTTCTATGACAATATTTCCCGAAGAGATTCAGAGAGATGTGTTTACTGCGCAAGGCAACCGAACAATGAGCGAGCTGCGCCGGCGAATTGATAATATGTATCAATGTGTCCAAAACCGCAATGCATTGTGGTATACTGACGATACCTCCACTGGTCTGTGCTAATAACTTGTAAAGAAGCATTCTTGAAACATTTGCCACCTCGTTCTATAATATTATCCGTCTGTTGAAAATTAAGTGAATCAAGATTTTTCCTTAAAAATTTGTCTTTAGAGTTGTGCCTCATTAGATCAGGGACAGAGCAGTAGTCTCGCAAACGAAAAGTCGTGAGTTCAAATCTCACGTGATGCTCAGGTAATTGGCGCATGCCCGAAATAATGTTTTGTTATTCTTTTCAAATTGTGGGAGGAAGTATAGTTACGAAGAAGTGATGCGATTTCATTTAAAGGAATTGAAGCCTCATCAGAGATTTGAACTCTGGACCCCTGGTTTACTAGACCAGTGCTCTAACCCCTGCGCTAATGAGGCATTCGCGTGCCTAAATGATCCATGAGTTGCAAACGGCAAATTCTCAAATTTATTATTACGTCAATATCATATAAAATCCAGTTGTTGTTTTTGATTTAACGTTGATTTTGAGATAGAGTAGTTTCTGGCAATGAGATAATTTATATACAAATTTTATTCCAAACCTTAACTAGCAATTCCACATGAAAATTTGAGGTTGTGCCTCATTAGCTCAGGGACAGAGCACTAGTCTCGTAAGCAGAAAATCGTGAGTTCAAATCTCACGTGATGCTCAGGTGATTGGCGCATGCCGAAAATAATGTTTTGTTGTTCTTTTCCAATAGTTGGTGGGAAAATATTTACGAAGCTGTTATGCGATTTGATTTTAGATAATTGCAGCCATATCAAAGATTTGAACTCAGGACTCCTGGTTTATTCCTGAGCTAATGAGCTTCGTTATTCTTTTAAAATTGTTGGAGGAAGTATAGTTACGAAGATGTGATGCGATTTCATTTGAAGGAATTGAAGGCTCATCAGAGATTTGAACTCTGGACCCTGGTTTACTAGACCAGTGCTCTAACCCCTGAGCTAATGAGGCATTCGCGTGCCTAAATGATCCATGAGTTGCAAACGGCAAATTCTCAAATGTATTATTACGTCAATATCGTATCAAGTCCTGTTGTTGTTTTTGATTTAATGTTGATTTTGAGATAGAGTAGTTTCTGGCAATGCGATAATTTATATACAAATTTTATTCCAAACTTTAACTAGCAATTCCACATGAAAATTTGAGGTTGTGCCTCATTAGCTCAGGGACAGAGCACTAGTCTCGTAAGCAGAAAATCGTGAGTTCAAATCTCACGTGATGCTCAGGTGATTGGCGCATGCCGAAATAATGTTTTGTTGTTCTTTTCCAATAGTTGGTGGGAAAATATTTACGAAGCTGTTATGCGATTTGATTTTAGATAATTGTAGCCATATCAAAGATTTGAACTCAGGACTCCTGGTTTATTCCTGAGCTAATGAGCTTCGTTATTCTTTTAAAATTGTTGGAGGAAGTATAGTTACGAAAATGTGATGCGATTTCATTTGAAGGAATTGAAGGCTCATCAGAGATTTGAACTCTGGACCCCTGGTTTACTAGACCAGTGCTCTAACCCCTGAGCTAATGAGGCATTCGCGTGCCTAAATGATCCATGAGTTGCAAACGGCAAATTCTCAAATGTATTATTACGTCAATATCGTATCAAGTCCTGTTGTTGTTTTTGATTTAACGTTGATTTTGAGATAGAGTAGTTTCTGGCAATGCGATAATTTATATACAAATTTTATTCCAAACTTTAACTAGCAATTCCACATGAAAATTTCAAATTTTCTAAATTCAATTTGTGAAAGTACAGGTGAAGAAATTTGAAGTTCATTTGAAATAGAAGAATATTTATTCCATGGAATAAAGTTTCGGGCATGAAGTTTATGATACTGCATTTCTATATTTAAAGTTTAGATAATGGTTTGACAATAAGCCTCGTCAGTTACTCGAATTCTGGACTTCTGGTGTATAAGACCGGTGCTCTGACCACTGTCGCTGTACTCTTATCATAAAAAGCATTAAACAAAATTGTAGTGACCAGTTCATTGCCTGTTTTACCTGAGCATCACGTGAGATTTGAACTCACGACTTTTTATTTACGAGACTACTGCTCTGTCCCTGAGCTAATGAGACACAATCTTGACAAATTTATAAGCAAAAATCTTGATTCACTTAATTTGCAACAGACGGATAATATTATGGGACGAGGTGGCAAACGTTTCAAGAATACTTCTTTACAAGTTATTAGCACAGACAATGAACTTGTCATTAGAATTTGGTTTGATGCTTGTTAGCATAAGAGGTACAGCGAGAGTGGTTAGAGCACTGGTCTTATACACCAGGAGTTCAGAATTCGAGTCACTGATGAGGCTTATTGCCAAACCATTGTCTAAATTTTAACTATGGAAATATAGTGTCATAAACTTCATGGTCCAAACTTTATTACATGGAATAAATATTCTTCTATTTCAAATGAATTTCAAATTTCTTCACCTGTACTTTCACAAATTTAATTTAGAAAATTCGAAATTTTCATGTGGAATTGCTAATTAAGGTTTGGAATAAATTTTGTATATAAATTATCTCATTGCCTGAAACTAATGTATCTCAAAATCTTTAAAGTTTATGACACTGTATTTAAAATTTAGATAGTGGTTTAGAAATAAACCACATATATAAGAGACTCGAATTCTGGACCCCCGGTGTACAAGACCAGTGCTCTAACCACTGAGCTAATGAAGCGCCAATCGTTGTACCTCTTATCATAATTTGATTATAATTTTATAATTATAAAGCTCTATTTGGCACACAAATAACTACTCATTATTGTACATAACTAACACAGACTAATAAAGAAACATAACACTATGTAAGAAGGTGCCAAAAGTGGGAAGCACAAACGAGACCAGGTTTGATAATAAGAAGCATCAAACCAAATTCTAATGACCAGTTCATTGTCTGTGATTATAACTTGTAATCAAACATTCTTGAAACGTTTGCCGCCTCGTCCTATAATATTATGCGGGCGTTAAAATTAGGTGAATCAAGTGATTTAACGTTGATTTTGAGAAACCTTAACAAGAATCCCATATCAAAATTTCGAATTTTCTGAACTAAATATTTGAAAGTTTGAAATTAAATTCACATAGAAGAATATTTATTCCATATAATATATTATTATATAGGTATAGAGATTTCCTTGCATGTTGAAAGGTGAAATAAAAATCGTATTGTCTCGGCGGACGATATTTTTCAGATGTGAAAATTATCGTCTGAGCGTTTTGATTGTTCGGACGATTTTTTTCAAATGTGTTGAATTATCGTATCAGTGTTTTGATTGGCTAGTGTTTTCGCGAACCGAGAGTATAAACTGAGGATATAGATGCTACTCGATATATTGTTCACACAGCTTTCACAGAGAAAACATTACTGGATATTTGACGTTTCGCCAGGCTTGCTTTCAATTTTAAAATGTATGTTGTTGAACAAACTTTATGTAAACTATGGCGAATAAATAAACTTAGGCAAAACATATTTGTTCTTGCTTTTACAGAGAGAACTTCACTGAATATATTCGTTTCGCGAGAGGTTTTGCTTCGAAAGACCTGCTTTTAAAGGTATGTTGTTTAACAAACTTGATGTGAACTTTGGCGAACAAATAGACTTTTAATAAAAACATTTTTGTATAGATATGGATTTGGTTACGAAAATTATGGAATGCCAAACGAAAGCGGAAATTACGGCTTTGGAAAGTCAGTATGTTCTGAGTGAAATGGAACAACGGCTTGTGTTTGAGACGAAAATGGAAATTTTTCAACGTATAAGGGAATGGCGAATGGAAAACGAACAGTTGGGATTTGCTATGAGCATTTCTGATTCTTGGACGCCTGAACAAAGACGACGGTTTTTACAAGATTGGCAAGACGACGAACCTTTGCTACAAGCTGGTCGTGGACAGAAAAGATCTATCGACGAAGTGAACGATGTCGCAGGGACATCTGATGAGGTCAGCGATAATAATTATTTTACTGTCAAAGATGTTAAACAAGTTCGAGTGAAAAAGTTTCGAACAACTGGTGTGGATTATACTATTCAATTTACAAATACGTTTGAACATTTGGAACATTCTCAATATCATAATCGCCGTCACGAGATATGTGGGAGCTTATTGAATACCGTCACTGGAGAGATAGCTATGCACGATCAAGTCCGTTTTGTTTTGCGATCATCTCTGCTTGAATACCCCCATTTCTCTTCCTTTCATGCAACGTCAACGACTTACAACTGAGCGGGTTTTAGCTGAAATTGAGCGTGTCATTCAGTCTAATAAGGAATTTCGTTTGAATGATAGTGTGAATGTCAATTTGATTCATGTTGAAATGCCCTATGGTGGTAAAGGCACGAAGCGAAGTGAAATCAATTTGGAGAAGCATTTGGCTAAAAAAGGTTCGATTGTACGCATTCAAAACAAGGATGAATTGTGTCTAGCCAGAACCCTCGACGTCGCCAAAGCTAAAATTGATAACGATAGTCGGGATCGTCAAATACGCAAACATGAGAGACCGCTCCAAACACGTTTAGCTCAAGAATTACATCAAAATGCTGGCGTCCCCCTCGGTACCTGCGGTATGAATGAGGTGAAACAGTTTCAAACCTATCTCTCCGAGTACCAAATCAACATAGTGTCCAAAGAGCAACAGAACCCTATCCTTTATACCGGTCCCGATCAAGAGAAAAAATATACCTTTATCTGCACGATAACCATTACGATGTGATCACGAGTATGCCCGGCTTTTTCGCTCGTAATAAGTACTGTCATACTTGCAAGAAAGCATACGATCATCGGGGAGATCATATATGTCCTGGCATGTGTAAGCTGTACTATTTTCCAAACTGTCCTATTATGTCCTGGATTCATTGTGATGCATGTAATCGGTATTTCAAGAGTCAAGAATGTTTCGACCGACATAAACAAGCGGTGGGAAATACAAAATCCATCTGTGCACAGGTAGTCAAATGCCCAGATTGTAATACGGTCGTCAGACGAAGTGCCAGAAAACCGGAAAAGCACCATTGTGGCCTGACGCGATGCCCTATATGTAGAGAGTATACCCGACCCGACAATTACCGCTGCTACATGCAACCTGTAAAACGAAGAAACACGGTCGAAGACGCAGACTTGTCCGATACCGAAGCCGATGATGACGCGCATGAAAGTGGATACAACGAATTATTGTTTTTCGCTTTCGAATGCCGTCAAGAAAACGGTAACCATGACCGAACTTGTCTATCATACAAAACGAAACCGGTGACGAATGGGTGTTTCAAGGGGATAACACGCGAAACGAATTCTGCGAATGGCTATTCACTAAGGAACATGCGAACTGTATCGTGATGGCGCATAACTTCCAAGGCTACGACAGTTATTTCATTCTCCAATATCTATCCGAGAACGGTGTTAAGTACGACGTTATCATGCGGGGTGCCAAGGTCCTTACCTTATCCGTGGAGATGTTTAACATCAAATTAATCGATTCCCTGAGCTTTATCCCCATGAAACTCGCGGATTTCCCCCAAACCTTTGGTTTGGGCGAACTTGCAAAAGGCTATTTTTCCCCATCATTTCAACAAGAAAGAGAACGAACAGTATGTTGGGGAACTTCCTGATTCGTGGTACAACGATACAGATGCTATGTCTCCCGACGGTCGAAATAAATTATTTGAGTGGTACCAACCTCTCAAACAGAACAATTACGTGTTCAATTTCCAACAAGAGATCCTAAATTACTGCCGTTCCGATGTTTATATTCTCCGTCGTTGTTGTCTCGAGTTTCGCGAACTGTTTCGTGATGTAACCGATATCGACCCCTTTGAGAAATACCTTACTATCACCATCGCTATCATTCCACCACATGGTTACTGTCCGGAAAACAAACAATCCGTCCTGGCGGGAAAATGGTTATCCTACACCGCTGAAAAGAACGAGATCTACATCCAACATGCCTACAATGGCGGAGAAAAACGCGTTGGCAACTATTTATTGGATGGATATCACGAAGAAAGCAATACAGCCTATGAAATAAATGGATGTTTCTGGCATGTTAAGTTTCTCGTTTTCCAAAGTTTGCGGTTGTGTGTGTGTGTGTGTGTGTGTGTGTGTGTCCCCCCTTTCTAAAAGTTGGTCTTTTTCACAGGATGTTTAAACTGTTATGCCCGAGATACCGTGAATCCTGTCAATGGATTGCGTGCATTGGCAAAGTTGATGCTGAATTCGTTTTGGGGTAGGTCTCGACCCATAGTGCCCCCCATAACAATTTTCTAGGTACGATATGATCAGATACTTATGGCTTATTTTTCCTCTAGGTAAATTTGCACAACGCCCAGCATGGCCCAAGTGGAACAGATTAAATACCCGCAGGTGTATTTTGACTATCTGACCTCGGACGAAATTAACGTGCTCGACGTGAATCTGGTAAATGACGAAATAATCGAAATCCAATACGAGTACACCGAAAATTTCATCGAACCCAATGCCAAAACCAATGTGGTCATCGCCGCTTTCACCACGGCCTACGCTCGTCGCAAACTCTATGGTGTATTGGATCAGCTTCAAGAGAGAGTGTCGTATTACGACACAGACTCGGTGATCTTCGTCAGCAAACCCGGTGATCCAGAGCCCCCAACGGGACCGTACCTCGGCGAACTTACTGATGAGTTAAAAGGGGATCATAATACTACATTCATCTCGGGCGGACCTAAGAACTATAGCTATCGCACAGGCCTGCTCTGGGATCTTAACTCGCCTTAAATCGCCTTAAATCGCTTTAAATCGCCCTAACTCGCCTTAAATCGCGGATAAAAATTGGCAACAATTCTCTTAAATCGCTTAAACTCGCACTAAATCGCCTAAACTCGCCAACCAAATTAAAATGCTGAAAATAGTAAATACTATATACAGTGTAAACACCCTTTCCCCAGGAGAGGGGGGTTCTGGTTGTTTATTTCAGATAAGATTAGGAGGGCGCTTATCCGAGGGGGTTTGCTGGAGAGAGGGGGCTTAGCCGAAACAAGGGAAGTTACATGCTTATTGATAAAAGCCGGAACACAGTAATGCACTAGTAATTGGAAAGCCACGCACCCCCCTACCCAGGGAACGGCGGACATTAGATAAAGGTTGTGTCCTAAATCATTCTAATCCCCAACCTATACATGGCCTTCTTACTAGTCTAAACATGACTAAAGTCCCCCGCTACCCGGGCACCAAAAATGAAGGCTACCATAATTATTGCTTTTAAAATTCAACAAACTATTCTAAAATTTCCCTAATTTTGATCATTGGAGGCCAAACATGCAATCCAGAGTTTGTCAAAACTTTGCCAAAGTAGGTAAATATTTTGCATTTTGTCTGTTAGCCGTATCTTGCAATTTACACAAAGTCAAATAATACATTATCCTGTAAAAGCTATTTTTAGTAAAACAATGTCTATAGAGTATAGGGTAAATGTCAATGAACAAGGCCTAATAATACATCTCGAACAGACGAATTCCCACTGATTCCCAGCCCATAATCCCTGGCCATCATGACACATATCTAACGTACGCTGTCTAATGCCCTGAGTACCCAGGCACAACAGATAGGCTAATCTGCAAATAAATCCCCGCTATTTCCCGGCATGTCCCGGATAGGGGGGTGCGAGGCTTTCCATGACTGGTGCATAAGTTACATACTATCAAGCTTATAGGTATATAATATGACATAGGAACCCTTATATTCAAACAGAAAAAAGTCAGGATGGCATCTGTTTTCAACATTTTATCTATTTCGATAAGTATAATTAATATGCCAATATTGTGATATGAACTTCCAGAACAATTCATAAATTGTTTCGTTTTCCTTTATTGAAAATAGGGTAGAGGGCTTATCAACAAATTACAGGGTAGAGGGCTTATCAACTTTCGAAATTTTAAGTGACGGTAAACTGATACTTTTAATAATTCCGACGGCCTTATATACAAGTGCTGAATTGCAGTGCCTGTAGTGCACAACAGTGTTCAAACTTACATAAATTGATAAACCACAGCATGATCCTGGTCAACTTTTATAGTCAGCATTGTCCGGTTCATATCGTCTTATATAAAGATCCATGATCGTTTTAATAACCGAGGTTTAACATTTTTAGCGTAAGATCTTGGGTCGATAACAAAACCTGGCATTTTCATGAATTCAGTTAAATACTTCATGTTAGCCAGCGGGGAGGGAGCCTTCTCTCAGGCTATCCAGCGGAAATTTATTATTCAAGTCTTGGAAACTTTATATAAACTAAATTTTAACATTAGTGAATTTTTATAAATACTGCACTTTATATATCTTTATATATTGAGGGGAATTAAAATATATACCAATCAATGTTGAGTTTTACTTATTAAATGAACACATGGAAATGAAATACTATATTTGCAACGTAAATTCAAGCTTATTTGGTAAGTTTAACACATATGTAAATTCGTTTGAATATTAAACTACAATGTATTGCCACATTGGAACATGCATGGTCACAGTTTTAATATATTCTGTACCCTTGGAATTTCCAAGATATTGGCAAGGCATTCATGCATTTGGAAATTCTCAAAATATAGGATAGCAACCCCATGGGATGCACTAAATCTTCTCGTTCCTACATTCCAGCCACAACCCTGATTTTTTAGATTTCCAATTGATTGCGGTTCCAGGACTGAACTTAGTAATAGGTATTAGTATGCAATTCAATTTAAAAGTACATGTTATCATATACTGGTTTATGTTCTTCATTGTATTAATTCCAGCAATTTGGTGGTATAACCTTAAAATTAGTAATACGGCAAAATAACAAGCTAATTAATAATAAGTTTCAACTGGGTCTTGTTTACATGACAGTCTAACCAGACCCCCTGGGGATGTGAGGGGGGGAGTGGTGCTCTTTCAAAATACATTTACTATGTACTATTAATTATGTGTTATTACTGTATTTTGCTTAAAGTACTATACTTGCATATTTAATTACCATGTATTTTTTCTTAAATCGCCTTAAATCGCCCTAAAACGCCTTAAAATGCATTACCTAAAAGTTGTGTTTTTTCTTAAATCGCCTAAACTCGCCTTAACTCGCATTATCTCGCGGCGAGTTAAGGCGAGTTAAGATCCCAGAGCAGGCCTTCGCACCAATACGAACAAAGTCGAAACGAAGATACGCGGGATTGCCCTGAATTGCTCAGCGCTGCAAAAGGTGAACTTTGATATTATACGTGAGCTGGTACATCTCCACGCTGTTGGTAACGAAACTCGTCAAGTCACTGTGGATATTCCGTACAAGTTAACAACAAAAAATACGAAAACAAAAAACATTGAAACCAAACGAATGAAAAAGGACTACCGCATTGTATATGATAAACGTGTCATTATTGACAATTACAAAACAATACCTTATGGATTTTAAATACAGTTAAAAGTTTTTAAAGAACAGTTACATTTGTTGAAGTACAAAGAACAGTTATATTTGTTGAACAATTATATATGTTTAAAATAAATCGTTTGAAATGTTCTAAGTGTATCTATTTTCAATCTTCAGTTTATGATAGTGGTCCAGATTCACCCCTGCCTGTTCTTCCAACTGCTCGATCTGTTTTGCATTCCCACATCATCATTTCCTTTTCGTTCATGTGGTAAGTAAAGTTTCTCCCCTGGGGGGCTGGGGGCACCGTTAAACATGTCAATGTTTCTAATATAACTTGCGTTGACAAAATTGAATGTAACGTCGAGTTATCGATAAACGATGTTGGTATCATATTCGCTTGTACCAAATGTCGTAGCAAATCCAAGACTGCCAGATTTTCCTGTGTGTTCGAAAGCCAGTGGGTTACGATATCCCTCCAAGACGTACTTGCTATGACGCTGTCGAGCGATTGTGACCAAAATCAGAGGCGATACAGTGTTTTATAGGGTTTTGGTAGATTGTTACATTTGTACGCATGCGCTTTGTATACAATGTTTATTTAATGTTTTAGTATAAGAAGTTCTTTTTCGATTCTTTTACACCAGGACGTCTTTCCTGCTTTTTTAATCACCACTTTGGATCGTTTGAACGTCATAGAAGGCTTGTCTGTTCGTTTACGTAAGGAGTCCACCATTCTGTGTAATGTGGTTTTATTCTGACGCGTAACATTTTTTTTAAAATGACTCTTTTTCGATTGTTTCTCTTAACTGATTTATTGCGTAACGAGCCAAAAACGTTTCTCTTTGACGATCTCTTAGGAGAGAGCGCACAGTGTTTACTCTTTCCAAGCATATTGCAAACTGAAGACACATATTAAAACCGTGTTACTTTATACAATCATGATTGTTACATTTCCACTTTTCTGTTGAAGCATGTGTACGTCTACAATAACTTAAAGGTCTCTTGTTTTAGCACCCGTCTCTGATCTGCACAAAAGACAGTTCTCCAATCATCACACGTATACTTGAGCATTTCAAGACCATTCACTCTAGGTTTAATATCATTCAAACTTTTGCTAAAAGTCACCATGACATTTGCTTCTGAAATCTTTTCCAAAGCATGGTCAAAGTACAAGCATAACTGCTCATCCTTTTCCATCATGAGGCACTGATGTTGTGTTTGAGACGGATGATCAATGATGCAACCATTACAGTTTTCAACAACAAGGCGAGATATAGTTGACGCGATTTCTTCAGCGTAACTTTTCAACAGTTTCTTTTCAATACGTTTCTGACGATGATGAAGAACTAATTATTTATTGTCAATGTCGAAATGTTTAGACGAACGATACATAATTAGCTCTTTACTTGACGACTATCAGAGAATGTTTGACAGTTTTTCGTAAGTTGAAAAGGTTTTATACCACCCGTACAAGTCTGGTATCTTCAGAGTAAAGTAGAAGCCACAGTGTAAAAATGGGTCACTCTTCTAGCAAAAATCCAAAGATTAATAAAAATCATAACAAACAGAAAATGTTTAGAATAGGTATGAGTGTTGGTCGCAATGATCTCAATCTTGAGGGACATTTGCGGATGGGGTACAACAGTAAAACTATCAAAAATTACAAATCAAAAGTTGAAAACGATGCTTTGACAAATGACGAACACATTAACAGTATTCAAAATGTCGAACACACTAACAGTATTCAAAACGTCGAAGAATAAAAGATTTCTCTCACTCTATATGTGATAGTTGAACATGGATGATTGCCTGTCTACTGTCTATTACGATCCAAAACGTTCAGGGGGATATGGTGGAGTGGATCGTTTGTACAAGGACGTGAAAAAGGAGGAATAATTTGATATAAGTCGTAAGAAAATTAAAGAATGGTTGATGAAACAAGATGCATACACTTTACATAAACCGATCCGTCATAATTTTAAAAGAAATCGTGTGATCGTGGGTGGCATCCCAGCAAAGGCAAATGGATTTAGCAGATATGCAGTCAATGAAAAAGTTTAATGATGGGTATCGATATCTCTCGTTTGCATTGACGTGTTTTCGAAATATGCCTGGGTAGTCCCACTGAAAAATAAAACAGGTTCTTCTCTGGTTGAAGCTTTCAAAATAATTTTGTCTTCTGGACGCAAGCCTGAAAAGATCATGACAGATCAAGGAACTGAGATTTTAAACAAACATTTTCGAGCGTTGATGAAAGAAGAAGACATAGAGTTGTACAACACGTACAACGAAACGAAAGCCTCTATCGTTGAACGTTTGATTCGTACTCTGAAGACGAAGATGTGGCGATACTTCATGATCACAGCGAAGAAAACCATGAGATACATTGACATGCTGCCTGATCTAGTGTATTCTTACAATCATAGTGTTCATCGTAGTATTAAAGCAAAGCCAGCAAATGTTACTGCTGAAAACGAAAAGAAAGTATGGCACACTTTGTATGATGATCATAGTACTGTGAAAAATGTAAAGTATAAATTTAAGATTGGTGATCAAGTTAGAATTAGTAAAATAAAGCGTAAATTTGGAAAAGGCTACTTACCAAACTCCTCAAAAGAAATCTTCACCGTAAGCAAACAAGTGCCTCGCGATCCACCAGTGTATAAGTTGAAAGATTATGATGGCGAAGAACGGAAAGGAACGTTTTACGGTAAAGAGTTACAAAAGGTTATCAAGCAAGATGACGTCTACGAAGTTGAAAATATTTTGAAGAAACGTGGTAGAGGCAACAATGTACAATATCTTGTAAAATGGTTAGGGTACCCGAACAAGTTTAATTCGTGGGTACCAGCTTCTGAAATAAATAAGATTTAAACCAGCGTCTGTGTTGTGTGTCTTTTATTCATACTTTAGTAGTGACAATGAGTGGAACACATTTTTATCTTACGCTTCCTAGTAATGCATCCCTGGATGCATTCCTGGATGCATAGTAATGCATTCCTAGTAATGCAGTCCCATCGACTAGTTATCGTGTAAAATTACCACAAACCAATGATTTGAATGGCAATTGGGAAGTTGGTTTGTATTCCATCAAGTATTACCCTAACTCGTGGTATACTCGGGAGCCGACAGTCATATTTATTACAAGGATAGAGGAGGATATTTTTTGGCGACAGTTGTTGATTACGGTTACTACGAGGCAATGCAAGATCTTATCAAAGCCAGCAATAAAGCCTTGGCAAAAGATGTTAACGGCAACATTAAGTTAACGTTAACGGAAAAGTGACAGTTCAATTGAAAACTCCATACGAACTAGCCTTATATGAAAAAATGTCGATTATCTTGGGGTTTGGAGGAGACGTAAAAATAATACAAAATACGGCCGAAAGTCCTTACGTGGCAGACTTGTTTGGGATGACGACAATTTACATTTATTGTGATATTGTTCAACCTCAGATCGTCGGAGATACGAGCGCCCAATTACTCAGAAGCATTCCTGTTGAGGGAAAGTCTGGTGACGTCATTACTAAAACTTTCACAAACATTCAATACGTACCTGTCCAAACCAAATCATTCGAAGACATGGAAATTATTTTAAGGAACGACACAGGCGATCCTGTGCCATTTGAACACGGGAAGATGGTGACAACACTGCACTTCAGACAGCATACTTATTTTACCTAAAGATGAATAATCCATACGTACGTTACTATCTTGATCAACAACAAGGACGTGGAATACCTGTTTTCAGGGACAGTCCATGACAGGTGGGTCATGGACAAATGGGCTATGGACTTGGTGGGTAAATATCAAGATTTTGGTGGCATCTCACTCGACTGAATAATAATTGAAAGGTTTTGTAGATGGAAAATTATTGAGTGAAAATTATATACATTTATTAGACCTAACCAGGAACAGCTACGAAAAATCAACAATAGGTCCCTGGCACGAATTGAATCTGCGGCCCTGCGATGGACTTGGTGGCCTGTTTCGTAGCAGTCATGCCTATGGTAAAAAGTGGAGCAAAAGCTATTGGTAAAATTGCTTTGAATGCTGGAGCTAATGTGCTAGGATACGTTACTTCTGGAAGAAATCTAAAAGAAGCAGTAAAAACCAGAGGGAAAGAAGCTGTAAACGTCGCAAAGGAAAAAGCCGTTAATCGACTTCAAACTTATGCTCAAACAGGAAGTGGAAAACGTGCAAGAAAACGTACAAAGCAAACAGCTAAAAAGATAAAGGCATCTGCGTCTACTACCAGAAGCATTCAGACCAAGAAGCGGAAAACAGTTAAAAAGAGAAAGGCATCAACATTTATTACCAGAAGAATCAGACCAAGAAGCGGAAAACAGCTCCTAACATATTCGGATAAACATGAATTTCGTACATTCATATGTCGATTTATCAAAAACGATTCTTGTGATGAGAGCAAAAGTGACTAAAGCTGAGGGTGCAAATCTTGGCGCAGACGAGAAGGTCGGAGTTGTGAACAATTTCCTACACAGTCTGTTCAAACAAGTCGACGTGTTTTTGAAAGAAAAGCAAGTGACACAAGCCACTGGAACTTACGCGTACTGTGCATATCTGCAAACCCCCCTCAATTATAGTCCGTCAGCGAAGAGATCCCAATTCGCAATGGCTCTCCATTATAAGGACACGGGAGGGAAAATGGACGTTGCCGATCCTACACTGGCAGGGGCACTACACGCCAACCTTTGTCTTAAAGCAAGATATTAATTCAGCAAGACAAGTGGAACTATTGAAATGACAGGACCTATATTCAGCGACGTATTTTTCACCGAACGACTCCTGCTAAGTTTTGTTGACTTGAAAGTTATTCTGAATCGCAGTAGCAAAGAGTTTTGTCTGATGGCCTCTGAGGACGATGTTGATTACAGAGTAAAGCTAATCGATGCCTATCTCAAGATACGCAAGGTGAAAGTTAGTCCAAGCATTTCCGTGGCTCATGAAATTGCATTGAAGAAAGGACCGGCTATCTATCCTATTCGTCGCGTGGAGTGCAAGAGTTTCATTGTTCCCGCAGGAAATCCCTCCCTGAATAAAGATAACATCTTTAATGGACTTGTACCGAAACCGTTTGTCTTTGGATTGGTCGGTAGCGCAGCATTTAATGGCGCATACAAGAAGAATCCGTACAACTTTCAGCATTTTAACGTGTCCTCTATTGGAGTAACCGTGAATGGAGAAGATATGCCGTTTACACCGTCGCAGCTTTCCTTTGGTGCAAGCCCCAGATTTGTTGAAGCATTCAGTACATTGTTTTCTGGTACGGGAAAAATGTATTACAACACAGGGAACGATATAACACGAGAAGAATTTCCAAAAGGATATGCAGTTTATGCTTTCGATCTGACCCCAGATATGTGTGGATCCTAACCTCATTTTAATGCTGTTCAACGAGAAAATCTAGCAGCTGGCATCAAGTTCTCTGCCGCACCTGCAGCAGCTGTGAGTCTGTTACGGAGAATTTGAAAACCTGATTCAAATTGATGCTGAGAGAAACGTCATTTACGATTACTCCGGTTAGATGAACACCACGCAGGTAACTCATGCACTACAACAAGATCCTATAACAAGCAAAAAGTTTTGCGGCGTGTTTCCTAGTGGTAAGGTACCGCAGACTGTCGATAAATATCCGTGTGGATTCGTCGCGAACACCGATCCTAGCAGTGAACCTGGAACGCATTGGGTGCCTTTTACTTTCCATCAGAAGAGAAAGGAGAATTATTTGACAGTTATGGACAGCCACTAGATTACTACAGGAATTCGTTTGGAGACTTTTTAGAGTCTTATGAATGGGGATTTAACACTCGTAAACTGCAAAGTGTTTGGTCAGATGTGTGTGGCCGGTATTGCATATTTTACCTTAGCCATAGAGCACGAGGACAAAGCATGAATAAAATCGTACAGTTATTCAATAACGATACTATGTTAAATGACGTGAAAGTGTCTCAGTTTGTTAAAACTCGCTTTAGAGTAATGTTAAAACACTCCAATGTTAACCTTAATCAGTTTAGTAAAAAGATGTTTGAAAAATAATATATAGTTTGTTTTAATAAATAATTGTTGTAAAATCGCGTGTGTGTGTGCGTGTCTTCATTTGTACTGCCCCCTAAACGCAAAAACAACACCTAAAGACTTTTTTAACAACATTTTATTGAACAACACATTTACATAATTAATAATTAAGCCATTGTTCTGGTTTTTCTTCATGTCTGTTTAGAAGGGTTTGGAAATACGGGCTTGCACGTCGTGGGCTACGAACATCTTCTTCATCCCTGTACTTTATAGCGAAAATATGCGTTTAGCGAAAAAAATCATTTTGCGGAAAAACTTTCTTTCATTTTGAACTTTCTAAAGTCAATGGTTTTTAAAACTGATGCAACTAGTCGTATAGCTCTACGCGTAACGTGCTCGGAGCAAGAGTCATTCATCACATAAACCATTGTTAGATAAGCTATGGCACGACCAAAATTGATAACATTCGTTTCGTGAAAAAACATAGTTATATCGCAGGCATTAACACGCGTTGCCATTTGTTCATGCAGTGTTTTGTGATGTTCAAGACAAACATTTATATAATGTGATAACGTTTTCATATCAATGTCAACGTCATTTTTCTGAAGCTCATCTACAATCACTTACATTCTGCACTTAAACACAGTCCAAGCCAAAATGAATACAGAGAGTCAGGAACTTGTTTAAAAATGACATCATGTATCTCGCGTTTACTTCCGGCATGGTTCAGGGATCTCATGTTTTGTCTTTTTCGAAGGGATTTGCTTGTTGTTGTTTTTCGCCGCCTACTTATTTCGATGCTATTTTCAATTCTTTTTCAATGTATACGCAGCAAAACGTTTCGAAACTCTGGCCAAGTGTTACCTGATGGTTTTCTAATAATATTCAATAAGGTTTTCTTGTTAAACAAATTTTGTTAAACATATGCATATCAGGGTCTATATTGATAACTACAGTTTTTATGTCGAAAAGTGTTTTTTGATTTGTTGGGCATTTTTGCACTCTTGTGACAAAAGCAAATATAAAACGCATTCCATTTTTTAGTAATATGCAGTTCAGCCTGAATTTTCAAGAAACAAAGAAATACGCTACGTTTCGCTACGATACGGCTGAAGTGTAAAACGGGCTTAACGCCGTCCAAAATACAAAATTGGGAAACTTGTCAAAAATATTTAGTGAGAAATATTAAAGAAAACATGGGAAACAGAATTGGATGGTTTTTGTGAAGCAAACTCTCTTACATCACGCTCATTATTAGTCAAAAGGTACGTAATTTCATTATTATTCAAAACGAAATTTCGTTTTTATTCTTTTGTGAATGTGATGGCTCTTAAAAGAGCCGTTTTGTTTTAATCTTAATGTCCGCGCCTATCACGGAACAAGTTGGTGTGTTGGATAGTACAAGAAGCAGGAAAGGCGGCTACCAAAGATTGGTGGCTCCATTGTCACCCGATTATAGAACTAATAGAAGGCTTTTAGAATAGGCTTGATGACGCACGTTCATAAATATTTCGAGAGGTCATAAAAAAGTGTTTATTTTCTAGACAACGAGAACACAAGGTAGAATATCCGGAGGATAAAAACGCTGGTGGGGTTATCATATAGTCTTTGATTGATCGCATACAAGGTGACTGATAACAACGACCTTTTGGGGGAAACCGTTGGTCTTACACAACCACATAGTTTACAAGAGTTGAATGTTTGGTTGTAAATATATAATGCAAAATTAGCACAAGTTACTGCGGATCTCATCAGCCGGGCAACAGAATGAGCGTATTATTGGCTACCACCCCCTGAGTCCCATCAATCATGATTCTCCCAATGTGGTTACGTGTTGGTGATATCCTGGACCGGGTGAACGGCAACCGAGAATTCCCAATCCAGAAAAGTGAAATCAAAGGTCTCTTGACAGTTAAAATAGAAGAGGAAAATATTGTAGTAGGAGGGGGTAAGGGTTGGAGAAAGGTAGAGTTAAAAATATGGACCAAGGGATGATAGCCCTGGTCCGTGGTAATCCGAGCAGGAATCAGACTCCTGTTCTATATCCTGAATATTGTGATAGCACATAGCCGTAGCCGTAGGCTAGAAAACATCCCCTCAATATAGGTCTTAATCAAACAATCAAATAAAGTATGAAGCAAGTATATTGAAACACTGCATATACATTTATAGAGAGAACGGAGTCGACGGAAAACTCTAACACCCTATGAATAAAACGACAACATGGGGAAACAAAATATCTCATGCGAGCAACACGGGGCTGTTTTCAAACTTAATCGTCTGCTAACATTCTCATGAGGAAAACGTATTATTGGCATATTAGCACCCAAACATCTCATGAGTAAACAACAACATGGGGAAACAAAGAAAACTTAAATCTTAAAAATTCCCATGAGGAAAACGTATTAGTGCCATATTCGCGCTCAAATATCCCATGAGTAAATTACACATATGCATGGGGAAACAAAGAAACATCTCATGCGAACAACGCGGGGTTGTTTTCAAACTTAAAGTTTAGATAACATTCGCATGAGGAAAACGTATCATTGCTATCTTGGCACTCGACCATCCCATATAACTTAACGTGATGTCTGTATATCCATCAACATTTTAGCCACAGCTTCAACTCTCTTCTTCTCGTTTTCTTTTTTGTTTTTTTCTTGTTCATAAAAGCGCTCAGAGGGTTCTGCAGGTAGTTGATCGCCAGCGTTACGCGGAGGCAGGAGAATTGTATTGTATCCATCGTAATCTTTCATAGCAGGTAGGATCTGCAAGGTGTAACCAAAAGCTTGTCGTTGCTTATATTCGGTGGTTAACGCTATACGTAAAAGTCAGAAAATGGTATGCATCGTTGTTGAAGAGTAAAGTTTTTAATGAAGTCAGTAATGCACCGTTCCGGAAAGTATATAACGTTGACCAGAGGCGAAATACTGGGAGTGCGATGTTAGGTTGCCAACATTTTTGCTTATTAGAGAGGTGGCTTATTATAAAGGGGTTATTAAAGAGGGGGGTTACTAGAAAGAGGGCTTATTAGAGAGGAGGATTATTAGAGAAGAGGGTTATAAGAGAGGGGACTTATTAGAGAGGGGGCTTATTAGACAGGGGACTTATTAGAGAAGGGGCTTATTAGAAAGGGGGCTTACTGCAGAGGGGACTTATTAGAGAGGAGGGCTTATTAGAGAGGGGGTTTACTAGAGAGGGGGTTATTAGAGAGGGGGGATTATTATGCAGGGGAATTATTAGATAGAGGGATTATTAGGGATGGGTATTATTAGAGAGGGGATTATTAGAAAGGGTACTTATTAGAGATGGGCCTTATTCGAGAGGGGGCATATTAGAGAGGGGGCTTATTAAAGAGGGGGCTTATTGGAGAGGGGCGTTATTAGAGAGGGCGGTTATTAGAGAGGAGGACTTACTAGAGAGGGGTTATTAGAGAAGGGAATTATTAGAGAAGGGGCTTATTAGAGAGGGGGGTTATTAGAAAGGGTACTTATTAGAGAGCGGGTTACCAGAGACGGGGATTTTTAGGGAGGGGGATTATTAGAGAGGAGAATCATTAGAAAGGGTACTTATTAGAGAGGGGTCTTATTCGAGAGGGGGCTTATTGAAGAAAGGGGCTTATTAGAGAGGGGCCTTAGTAGAGAGGGGTGTTATTAGAGAGGGGGATTATTTGAGAGGAGGCCTTTTTAGATATGGGGGTTATTAGAGAGAGGGTTATAACAGAGGGGGCTTATTAGAGAGGAGGCTTGTTAGAGAGGAGGCTTATTAGAGAGGGGTATTTTTACAAAGGGTACTTATTAGAGAGGGGGATTTTTAGAAAGGGTACTTATTAGAGAGGGGGATTATTAGAGAGGGGACTTATAAGAGAGGGGATTATAAGAGAGGAAGGTTAAATAGGAGGCATATTTCAGGAGGGAGGGTTAATAGGATATTTACGGCTTAGATATATTCAAATCTAATCACCTTTTCTTCTTCCAAATACTGTTTATCAAACTCCAATGAATATATCTCCACTGGAAACGATGAAGGATTTTGAACAGTGCTTCGTTCTCATCACCAATGGAATGCGGGAGGATTGGACCAAACTCCAGAACTGATGACGTCAACTATACTTTAGGTTCGATTCCTTCACCTCGGACTGTTATCATGTATTTATTCGTACTTTGAGCAATATGGATTTTCAAGCGTTGGTTATAGATTGTCTATGGAAAGAAAATGATGGATGAACATGATGCAGTAAAACCCCTTGTGGGTTTTAAATGTTACACAGGATGCATTGAAATTCATACAAAAGTAAACTATTGCATGAACAATTTGTCTTGTCTTGACCAACTATGAATTATTCTAAGTTCAATCTTGTTTGGACAACTACCTCTAACCAAAGTTTTTCTTCCTTTTCCCGGGCGGAAAAAAGAACTGAATGCGTAATTGTGCGTGTATAATTTGTGCATGAATCTTGACTTAATTTGCTGGCGGAGGTATGCAGTCTCTGAGTGACCCCTAGTTTCTTTCTATTGCAGTAATATAATGACAATTTATAGTGTCAAAAGCCTTTGTTGTCTTCGCGTGGGCATATTCCATGCTTTAACTTTCTAATAACGGTTTACCTGTGCCAGGGTTCGAACGCTGATGCAGGCAACTCCAACTAAAGGCAACATAATACGAGCAACAAAATTGTTGCAACTGGCAAGACAAAACTGATTTCGACGTATGTTAGTTAATAGTGTTTAATATAGTGTTTAATAGATCATTTACACATCAAGTAGCTACAATAAATAGCTAAATTGGGATGCGTATTACAATACATACATTAATATATCATACTAACTAATTTTAAAAACAATTAATCACTAGTAAAAGCATGAAGTAAGTGTTAGAATGATTTATCATGCAACTATTTCTAAAAGTTCAGATTAAGAGTATATAGATATATTACAAAAGGGAGTTATTATAAAGTTCAATTGACGAAAACTGTTCCGAAAACGTTCTGAAAAGTTGAATATGTTTACGTATGTTTTGTAAGGTGTTCTATTTTATGCGTGAATATTATAATTAACATGCGTTGAAACCAGCTTTTGTTGCAAGTTGCAGCAATTTTGTTACTCGTATTACTTTGTCTTAATATTCCTTCAGAAGTGGATTAGAGCACCTTTTTTCTTCTTGTCTTCAGATGGCTCGGAAGACCAGTGGCAGCTACAATAAAAGTAGAAATGAGTGCGACAATCAACTAAAGTTTACTGCAGCTTAAATTTGTCATTCCATGCAGGAGCTATACATTATAGAAAAGGTATACATTCCTTTAATAAAAAAGTCTTGGTGTTTGTTTTGTGTGTGTTTGTTTTGTGTGTGTTTGTTTTGTGTGTGCTTGTTTTGTGTGTGTTTGTTTTGGGTGTGTGTGTTTTGTGTGTGTTTGTTTTGTGTGTGTTTGTTTTGTGTGCGTTTGATTTGTGTGTGCTTGTTTTGTGTGTGTGTGTTTTGTGTGTGTTTGTTTTGTGTGTTGTGTTTTGTGTGTGTTTGTTTTGTGTGTGTGTGTGTGCTTGTTTTATGTGTGTTTGTTTTGGGTGTGTGTGTTTTGTGTGTGTTTGTTTTTGTGTTTTGTGTGTGTTTATTTTGTGTGTGTGTTTTGTGTGTGTTTGTTTTGTGTGTGTTTGTTTTGTGTGTGATTTGTGTGTGTTTTGTGTGTGTTTTGTGTGTGTTTGTTTTGGTGTGTTTGTTTTGTGTGTGTGTGTTTTGTGTGTGTTTGTTTTGGGTGTATGTGTTTTGTGTGTGTTTGTTTTGTGTGTGTGTTTTGGGTGTGTTTGTTTTGGGTGTGTGTGTTTTGTGTGTGTGTGTTTTGTGTGTGTGTGTTTTGTGTGTGTTTGTTTTAGGTGTGTGTGTTTTGTGTGTGTTTGTTTGTTTTGTGTGTTGTGTTTTGTGTGTGTTTGTTTTGTGTGTGTGTGTGCTTGTTTTATGTGGCGAACATACTGACAATCGTCTTTCGAGAGCTCTTGAAGATCTTGGGATCGCGGCTGGTCGTTCTTTTAACTTAAAACGGGAGCTTGGTAATTGAATGCGTCTTTTCAGACCAGCTTGGTAATTGAAAGCGTCTTTTTCAATTAGGTCGGTAACAATTTGCTTCACTGCTTCTTCTGGCTTTCCTTGTGACCTATGTCCAACATCTCCTGACAAATAGCAATCATTGTCTACGGAGTCCATCACCATTTCCAACGATTCCAATGAGCAGGTCATCCTTGTCTGCGCGATGGCTTGAACAAATTTTCAAATGTGGTATTATTTCCACCAACAGACGTTAGCCTGCGTTCACAGAAGTTGACAGAACCTACAATTATCGTTAACGCTTGCTTCTTTCTGCTGTCGTTCTCGTTTTTTTGCTAATTTTTTCGCAGTTTCAGTTTGAGACATGAATACTGATGAGAACTGCGACAAATCATTGTTATTCGAAACATAAACAAATCTCGCCACTCATGCGTGACATTCACAGGGAAACCTATGGCGCGTTTTTACGGTCAAAATTCAATAGTTACAAGTCGAGCGTCAATGGTTTAAATCGATCAACTCTTGCTCGAAACGAACAGAGCGATATACAAATCGAACAGTCAAATCGCCGTCAATGGTTTAAATCGATCAACACTTGTTCGAAACGAACAGACCGATATACAAATCAAATCAAATCGAATCGATCAATGCATATTCAAATCGAGCATACGTTACTCGAATCGATCGTCAAACTTGCAGCGAGCAGTGTTTCCACCTTTTTGAAACGTAACTTCCATTGCCGCTTTCCAAATGAAATTTTCGTCTAAACATTTCCTTGAATTTCGAATTTACTTCATTTTTTCCTTACGTCTAAATTTCCTTCAAAATGGTATCCACTGTCAATATACGCGTGCTCGGTCCTTTCCACAATTCTCACACGTGCGCGCGTATACAAAGTACAAAGTTATTCTATATTCTAACAAACATAATCTTGATTGATATTGTTGTGCCTCTAAACCTTTTGTGTTTTCGTTTCGCGTTGGCTCTTTTGCTGTTGAAATAAGTCCAAAAACAAACAAACGGGTCTTCGAAGATCGCCTCTGGTTCGCGGAATGACATAGTCGTATTTATGGTATGTTAATTTCGACGTTTCGAGCGAAAGCCCTTTGTGAGTCAGAGCGTTTCCAGGATGACCAAACAAAAAAGGCATTTGTTCGAAACAGTGCCACTGGGCAAGAATACAGCCAACGCCAAACGGCAACAGCATTGAGTTTTATTAATGATATGTAATTTATTAACACCCATATATTAAAGGGGTATGCACCCAACCCAATTTTATTATTTTGCTTTGTCTCACCCCTGACAAGGAAATGAACATTTATAGGAGCCTTCCCTTGACGAGTAATTAAGCGTAAAATAACAAAGAAGAGAGCACCAGAGCGCATCGTGGCTTAAATTAATGGTTAATATACTAGGTATTAGATTTGGGGCGCTACGGAAATACAACATAATCCATATAAAGACATTGTAACTTAAAATTCCAAGCAATGGTCTATATTATGCACCAGCCGATGTAACCCTCCCCCCTCCCCGCCTACCCCAACCCGGGAAAGGCGGGGACTTGGACTTTGCAGCCTTACCGAATGAGCCGTCATCTCACCCCAGGGGCAATAATTGTGTTCCAATGTCACCGCATGTGCCTGGTTATATTATCTGGCACCTGTCAATAACAAATGTGATTTGCTCAGTTTCTCCGACCTGTCTGGCGAGGCAATGAAAGCAAACACATTGCCTACCCAACAGGGAAAAGCAAATCGGGGATCATTTCATTGTCCCGCTATTCCCCGCCCTTTCTTGGGTTGGGGTATACTTGTACTTACATTTCGACTACAGCGCATTATAAAGTAATTTATATTAAAAGTCAAAATATAACCGTCTATCTTTTGCGTTGATTGAAACATTTTGGGTGTTCAAGATCTCTTTAAATTTATTCGCACTATTTTATACTTTTCATCAAGATAATTATATTTGTTAGAATATAGAATAAGTTAAAAAATATAAATAATTCATACCTTTTTGCTGACAACTTTGTTTACGTACGCGCGTACGTGTGAGAATTGTGGAAAGGACCGAGCTCACGTATATTGACAGCGGATACCATTTTGAAGGAAATTTAGACGTAAGGAAAAAAGGAAAGCGGCAATGGAAGTTACGTTTCAAAAAGGTGGAAACACTGCTCGCTGCAAGTTTGACGATCGATTCGAGTAACGTATGCTCGATTTGAATATGCGTTGTTCGATTTGATTTGATTTGTATATCGGTCTGTTCGTTTCGAACAAGTGTTGATCGATTTAAACCATTGATGGCGATTTGACTGTTCGATTTGTATATCGCTCTGTTCGTTTCGAGCAAGTGTTAATCGATTTAAATCATTGAAGCTCGACTTGTAACTATTGAATTTTGACCGTAAATACGCGCCATAGAAACCCGCGCTGATCACTGATTGATCTTTTTGACAGCTGGGTAATTAGCGCTGATAGCGGGCGGAAATGCAAAACATAGACCTTCACGGCAGGCGTTCCCTCCCCTTCCTCCCCCCGTTTCCTTCTCGCTTCTCCGTTTCTCTCTCCCCCCTCCCTCTCCGTTTCTCCCCCCTCTCCCCTTTCAAACGCCTGCTACGCAGGCTACGTGATTTTTTTCCCTTTGATGTACAACATATTTGCCGCCCCGCTTTGAAGTTTGCCGGCTATCCAAACCATCCTATTTCTATTAACTGTGAGTTTCAACACTGTTGATATAAAATATTAAATGTTACTGCAATTCAGCACTTGTATACAATATAGGAAAGGAACTGTGCAAAAGCTAATGTTGAAAACAGACTGATTCTTGCCATCCTGACTTTTTTCTGTTTGAATATCAGGGTTCCTATGTCATATTATATACCTATGCTTGATAGTATGTACTTATGCACCAGTCATTGGAAAGCCTCGCACCCCCCTACTCGGGACATGCTGAGAAATAGCGGGATTTATTTGCAGATTAGCTTATCTGTTATGCCTCGGTACCTGGGGTATTAGACAGTGTTAGCGATGTGTCATGATGGCCAGGGATTATGGGTCGAATGTTTAGACTAGTAAGAATGCCACGTATAGCGGGGTATTAGAATGATTTAGGACACAACCTTTATCTAATGCTTCGCTGTTCCCCGGGTAGGGGGGTGCGGGGCTTTCCAATGACTAGTATAAGCATGTGACTTCCCGTGTTTCGGCTAAGCCCCCTCTCTCCGATAAGCCCCCCTCCTAATCTTATCTGAAATAAACAACCAGAGCCCCCCTCTCCTGGGGAAAGGGTGTTTACACTGTATATGGTATTTACTATTTTCAGCATTTTAATTTGGTTGGTTAGTGCCAATTTTAGCCGCGATTTAAGGCGAGTTAGGGCGATTTAAGGCAAGTTCAGATCCCAGAGCAGGCCTAAAATGGCTGAAGCTATATGTAAATAATAAAATATATATGCAATATATATGCAATTATAAAAATAAAACAAGAACGACAAAATATTAGAAATCTAATTTACTTACTATAGTTCTGATAAAAGTTTCAAAAGAGTGTATTTTTTACGCAAAAACTTTCAAAAAGACATTCATTCGTTTATTCATGTTGTTTTTTCTTGTTTTTATTCTTGTATGTAAAGCTGCCGCTCGCTAAAAAAGTACGTACTGCTGGCTCAACCTGCTAGCAGATAACTCAGTTATCTGCAGGTTGTGTGATTCCCATATTTAACTGTAAGCAATTAGCCAATCAGAAGACACGTAGACTACAAGGTATAATAATAATTGTTATTATACTCTCACATTCTTTCACATACAATTGACCAATCATATGTCATTGATAGGGTCACGTGCCTGTCCGACATTTTACGATATAGGACAGGAGCATATTGGACAGTAGCTTATCGCCGCTTTTTTCCTTGTTTATCTCACCTTTTTACATGTTTTGTTAATTTTAAACACAAAACAAACGGTAGGGCGAAGTAATGTAAAGCAAAGAAAAGGATTTGGAAAATTGAAGTTGTTTCTTTTATCAGTTTTGTTTAAAAATAAAGCGCGGGAAAACATGTCTTTGAAATTCATTTGTTTACAATAGGTCGAAAGGTCAGTATATGAGTTCTTTTTTAACTTTTTCTAATTTAAATTATGTCTATAAAACTAGTTTATTTACTTTTTGTTTTCGTAATTTAAGCAAATTCACGGTCGAAGTGCCACACAAGTTTTCGCTGTAGTTTTATCGCATTGTTGTTGCATTACTCCCGTTTACAACGTGTTCTCGTGTTATAAATGTCTTGTTCGATATAATAAAACTCCTATTGGATTCATCTTCGCCCAATATGGCAAATTATTATATGGCTTTATGAAATCCGCGGTTCTGATTGGCTAGCGAGCGGTCCGATAAAAGCCGTATCCGGACGGTGGTCCGGATAACTGTTATCCGGACCGGTGTCCGGTTAAAAAATTAAATATTTAAATTTTCAAAATTTTTAATTTTAAATATTTAAAAAAATTTAATTTTAAAAATTTGCAATTAATAAAACAAAAAAAGAATGCCATCGTTATGGAAACCAAAGTGCCAAATAACCGTTAGAGAATCCATTTAATACACATTCTCCGTTTATTAAACAAGCATCTTTAGCAGCATTAAACGACGTAGTGTAGAAGCCAAGTCAGAAGTTTGTTTGTCTGTCGAAACTCGATTAAAGCCATTCGACTTCTATTTTCATGACTTCCATCCACATGCTTTATCTTTAAATATGTCCGCAACTATTCTGTAGCTTTTAGTTTTAGTTTTTACAGCTTTATTGAACGATGTTCAAACGGCAAGAGTGCGAACGGGACTCAGAGACCCATGCGAGGCACTCTCCCGCTTCAATTTTGTTTACAACTAATTTCGGTAATTACAAGAATATTATAAATAGGTAAACATATACCAGCTGATTTATATCAAATTTAAGACGCTATTGCACCACATTTAATTTATGATGCATAATGTAATCATGTAATCATAATGTAAGCGCAAGATACTAAATACTTTTTTAATATTTGTAACATAAAATGTTACAGTATTCTGGCGAACGTTTATCAGTATAATTTTGCAGTTGTTTTTATGAACAAATAATTATCCCGTGAGAGTGAGGGTAACACAGCTTTTGACATTCTCTTTAGTTTCAATATATGAACAAAATATCCCGTGGAGGGTGGGGGTAACATGACCGGTCCATAAGGGTAACATGACCCAAAGTCTTCGGGTTTTGGCAGGCATCGACACTAATATTTTTTTTCCAGCTAATAATTTCTACCCGCCAATTTTAAGGCGATGCCTGCGGAGGAGGCTAGGTCATAACTATTGTTGAACTATTTTCATAACTATTTTCATAACTATTTTTAGTTATGACCGCGGCCTTGTCAATTTAACAATTATAAAATCTAAATTTAGTATCATTAATTTAACTTACTAATCAATATTTCGTGTTAATATTTAACGAAAAGAAGTTCTGTAAATTGACAAAAGTATAGTAATTCAGCATCTACTCAAATTCAACAGTACCAATTAAATCAATTTTTCGACCTCGACTTTTGAAGCACTAACTCTGCCAAGCGTACCAAGGTGGTGGTAGATGGATTCTGAATTATCCTTTGGTCTAATTTGCCATCATTTGCCGGAATTTTAATCTACTTAAAAATGACCCTGCAACGTCTTCCATTTTCTCCGAGACCCCACTAGTCTCTTTTCGACACAGTAAAAACATCCGGGAAACCCTAGTGCACAGCTCACTGCGACAGGACTCTGTGTCACCAGCTGGCACTGTTTCCTGTGGTCGTGCTAAGTGCTACACTTGTAAGCATTTAAAACCTCGCCACCTGTATTTCGGCTCCAAAATCTCAGTTTGTCATCAAGCACAGTTTCACGTGCATCTCCTCCAACCTCGTTTACTGCATCTCTTGCAGCAAATGTGGCTTGCTCTACATCGGAGAGACTGGAATACGTTTAGGCGATAGGTTTGCTGAGCACTTGCGTGATGTTAAGAAAAATGTGCTCAACAAACCGGTTGCTAGGCACTTCAACAGTGCCAACCACTCCTTTTCTGATATGAAAATATGCGCCATTCATCCCATTATTGGTGGCAATGATACCCGTCGGAAGCAAGAAAAGCGTCTCATTTTTAAACTTGGCACCATTCAGCCTGATGGTATCAATGAGCGCCTCTGCTTCATCTAGCTCATTCTTTTCTCTTAAATACTTCTTATATGCTTTCTTCTATATCCCCTCTTCCCTTCCCTTGTACGACATTTATAGCGCTTTGATAAGTGTAACGCCTGTGCGCAGGCCTTCGACCCTATAATCGGGCCGAAGCCTGCACGCAGTCTATATCTTTACATATTAATTCTATTTTGTTATGATTGTTATGACTACTTTATTTTCATTGGTTAACATTTTGTTCACGTGACAGCTTTTATAGCGTTGCTATAAAAGCTGATGTAATGTGTTTATCTGTCTACTAATTTCTCCTGACGAAGGGCTTTAGCTCGAAACGTCGAGATTTTGTTTATATCTTTTAGGCACACGCGAATCAACCCTAATGTGTATCAAAAATATTCATTACCTTTGTCAGATAATTATGGTATATCGGATACTACAACTCTTATACAATCCTGGTCTCGCTCCAATTTTAAATTGACCAGGATTATATTGTATTTACGAGGAGAAAGCTAACGGAAACCCAATAACGATCCCCTCTTTATGTCGACAGTTATGCATTCGAACCACGCTCCCACAATCATAAGGAATTCCCGCAATCACAGTAAACAAAAGCATTTCATCAACCGCTGCTCCCATATATGAAGACGCATTGTACTGTAGCAACTATCAAGCTAACTTACATTATACCGCAAATAACAACGGTATTAAGAATGAAGAAGACAACGTAATATCATCTGGTTTAAACACAACGCCAGAATTCTATCGAAGTTATCGAACGCAAGTTTCATGTTATAATTTTCGTAGGAGCGTCCGAAGGTTTAAAGGTGTCACAAACTGACATTTCGACAGTAACCATGCAAACGTAAACTTTTGCTTGCTCGTGTACATCAAGGGTACTTAAGAGCTTTTTGTTAGGTTACTTGTGTTCTCCATGGGATAACTATTCAGTACGCGTTTATAGGGTCATTTATGGTAAATGTGGGGGTCATTTGTGATTAATGGTTTGTTCGGAAATCAGCTTAATATAAATTTTAAATTGGCTCGAGTATACGAGTGACTTCCTCAAAGCATTTTTGCAGATTTTCCTGGTCTATATATGGCATTTACTATAGTCGGTATTGGATAAAAGCGAACATGTTGCTATGGTGAAAATCGAGTTGATGTCCTGTAAGTCGCAAATTGAACATAAAACGAAACTAAAGGTACGTTTTGTTACAAAAATAACAAACGTCCCTCAATTGTGTTAAAACCCTCTTGGGCCTTTTGACCCTCAGAGCATATTAAAGCAGATTTGAACCTACATATTTGCCAAAACGGTCGAGCTTCGAGTCAACTGGGGAAAGCACAAATTCAAATTGAGATATACTCGCGACGCCAGCAACCTTCACTCAGAGCAAACAAATTTTTCATAAACAACGCTTCATGGCTATTTCCGTAAAACGACTGACTCACTGTTTTTAATTCTTGCCCTTTCCATTCCAGACAGTCTGCCATACTTTTTTGAGATCAAGAGATTTACGAATTTCAGCTTCGCATTGCTTTCCTTTAAGGTGTGTTCACAGCCGAGCGGAATTAGTACCCATGTTTAAAGGTAGTCTACACCCTTTTGAAAAGTCGACTTTGCTTCTTAATTTTCTTATGTCAACTTCGAATTCCTGGTTACCTTTTTTAAAAAAATTGTTAGTGCAAGAAATTCGTGGCTCGTCTGGTACAAATATATTTTAGAATGCTTTCCCCTAGACGGTTTGACTAACTTTCAATTACAGTCAAAAAGGGAGTATTAGATATTGCATCGGGGCGGGAACCCCCCTCATCAGCCTGGTACTCTCTCCTCCACACAGGCTCTTTTTGTATTTATTGATAACATTGATTATTAATGATTGTGGGAAGCGCTAAAGCGTAATAGAATATGAATATTTGTATGAAAACCGCTGAAAACTGGAACGCTTCCCGCACTGCCTCATATATTTTGCTCTACTACGCTATAGCGTTTTCTAGTTTCTATAACCCGGCAAGTTATCTCAAATTATAGCGCGTTTATTGCCGGTAAACATGCTAAATATATACCAAAAAGCCTCTGCGGAAGAGAGATATCTTGGTAGATCCCCCTTTGAAAAGCCCAAATGTATTCTATATAAAGTTTGCGTAAACTAGTACAAAACAGACGTAAAGTATTTCAGAACTTCTTTCGCCTTTGGGAAAACATAATAAGAAAATCTTGAAAAACAACTGTCAACATAGTTTGATGTGGTCCTTCCCCCACCTATACATATAAATTTTGTTCTTATGTCAGGATAGTCCAGAATAAAATCACAGCGCATTTAACTGATCTTAGTTGTTATACTTTCTAAATGTACACCATTGAAGTGCCAAAGACATGTTTCTTCATTCCGTAACAACTTTGGTCATTTTCGAGCGACAACGTACACATACTTTCGACGTAGTTCTTTTCTTTCAATAACTCAATCATCCTAATGCAGTTGGCTTTCTTCCTTATGCAACGTAAACATAAACGTTGCTACAAATAACATGAAAAGATAATATATCACACTGTTGTCTACAGGGTTGTTTACAATATCAGTAAAGAGTATAAATATTTCAAAATAGATTGAGGTGATTGGCTAAAATCTTGATGCCTGTAAATTAATTTGCTGGAGGCACCAGGTATGCCCAATATACACGTATAGCTTAAATTATTGCCATATTTTCTTTTTAATGTTAAAAACCATAATCGTGATTAGTCTAATTAATGACAAAAATCATAATCGTGATTAGTCTAATGAATGATAAAAATCATAATCGTGATTAGTCTATTAATGATAAAAATCATAATCGTGATTAGTCTAATGAATGATAAAAATCATAATCGTGATTAGTATAATTAATGATAACAATTATCAACGTGATTAGTCTACTTTGTCCGCGACGACCATGCCGCTGTCGGCTGCATGCTCAACGTCTCATGCAATAATCAATTCTAGTGTTTGGCCCACTGATCTGGAAACAGAAACTGGATAGAGCATCGTTTTGAATTCAATGAGGCAAATTTGAAGCCAAAATATTTATAATGAGAAGATATTTTAAAATCTGTCAAATTCTCTACAAATCGAATTGTTAGGTGTGTAAATTTGTTTTACTATCACGCAAATGTCCTTGCTATGTTGCATGAAAGATATAGCTCCCCACACCTCTTCTATAATGAGTTTAAAACCGATTTGACAACTAGATAATGAGCTGTGAGGTGGCCATATTGGTGTGACCTCAACAGTTATTCACTGGAAAATTTAAGAAGAGGGGTCACCGATGATCAATATTTACCTAGACAATACGTGCCCTTCCCCAACAATAAGCTGACCTCTTCTAATGTGACAGCAACACCACAGTAGATTTGTGGTGGTCACACCGATATGGCCGCCATTGGCTTCATTCAAGGATGGCAAATCTTATATTATTTTTTCTTATATCTTATGATTTTATTTTCTATAGCTCTATTCAAGAAATTTAAATTGTTTGTTAGGTAAATCAGTCATTGTTTATGTAAATTTGTTAGTTTTTCACCAACAGATTTAATATGACAACTGTCTGACAATTCGTACAAACATCATAGAAATCACCAGAATGACATCATATTGTCACGTTATCAAATTTTTGTTTGAAATCGAAAATCTTCTTATGTTGCTTTAAATCTTCTGATAACGAATATAAGAATTTAGGAAGTTTTTTTTCTGAAAAAATCGTATATCCATTTCTGGCTTGATTTCTGCATAGCAGATGCTCTAGACCCAGTTCTAGTTTTGAGATCAGTGGTTTGGCCACGTTCTACGTCAATTGGTCAATTCCTAAATTGAACATTTAACTGGTTCAATTGCTCAATTTCAAATAAATAATGAATACTAGTGGATTGGTCACATTCTATATCAATAGGTCAAATTCCACGCCACTATAATTCGTTAAGGTTTTTTGGGAAGGCAGAATGGAAGGAAGGAGAAACCGTGGGAGAAAACGAATTGCATTCCTGGATGAGTTGCTCAGGATAGGAACAAATGCTAAAAGCATGATGATAAATCATTCATACCTATCTTCTTGTGTCCTTGCTAAGTATTCTCTCTCTATGAGCCCTTCAATTCTCTTCTTGATAACTTGCGGACTAGCCATAAACCTAGATTTGAGTTGTTCTGTGACCTAGAAAACAAAAAAATACGGCAAATGGTAAAAACCTTCATACAAGAACTACCATATCAGAAGAACAGGAACAACAACAGAAACAACACCAGCTGTACTACAGAACATGCAAAAATTATTTTATTTTTTATTAGAAAATAGAGAGAAAATAGACAGATTTGTCAACTTTCAAAGAAAGAACGACATACTGTTCTAAAAATCTGGTATTCGCTGTTTTATAATAAGGTAAATATAATTTCACCTCGGCAACTAGAAGGTTGTGTGGTCGTTTTTTGCGAGCTTTCATAGTACGAACAATGGCTGCTTCAACTCTGCAAAATGATTAAGGATACAAAGCACAAAAATATAATTCACCAATGCATATACGGCCCGATATGATGAATATACCCGAATTTATCATTTTTAAAGAGAAAAGTGCGTAAAAATATATTTTAGACCTTTAAGGGCGTGCAAACAGCAAAATACGAAGTTGCCAAACTGTGGCCTGCTAATATTTGCCTAAGTATTCAAATTATATATAAAATCTATTACCAATTTTAACGGCATCAATCGCAAAAATCCTACCCACGATATATTCTATATTATTTTCAAATAATAAGATCATTTTTATAGGACCCAACAAAAGCATGCAGTATTCGGCTCGTGTAGTCACGCGAGAATATTACGTCATACTATATAACCGGCAATTTGGGTGGCATCTCGTGGATTTCATCGAAGTGCCGTTTTCGTTTATATCTTGCGAAATACTGAGAGTTATAAGACAATCTATATCTCGCTAATCCTTCAACGAGGAGTATTTTGGTGTATAGTTTGTTGCTTTGGCATGTGTAGAGCATGTTAGGAAAGTTGGCGTGCGTATTCATGTCAGCCATGTTGGATTTCATCTTAATCAGTTTGAATTTATTCAATGAAAATGGTGGAATTTGCCACCCACAAAACCGGAAGCCACAAAATTTCGAGCTGTGACGTCACTCGCACAAGCCGAATAGGTCCCAAACATGCGTTTTGCCCTGGACTCCCGACATTCTGTGTGTATGTCCCTGCAATGTTGTATCATTTTTTGTTCAAAGGATACTCGTGTTTACGATCATCTTCGACTTTACAGCGGATTTCTTTTCTCTCTGGTTCACCTTCACCTTTTGCGGCGACTTGAAAAAATAAAGAAAAATATGAAACAAACAGGAACTAAACTAACTCAACACATGATGTCGAGACCGATTTTGGAATGACTTGGATAAGCCATATGAATTACATTCAGCCTGGCTCCCATGCTATCACGCAATCAAACACTTCACGTGTCAAACATGTATAGCCAGTTAATAGCGCTTTTCAAGTGAAACAAAAACTCATTGTGTACAATACTTTATTGTCTAGAACATCTTGGCTTGTATTAATCATCAGATGAGTTTGATACAGTTTCACAAGGTTAAGACAGGGCTTTAGAACTCAAAGAGATCTACTCTCAAGCCTGTATAGAAAACAAACCACGGCTCGAAATGTTAGCATGGTATAAAATGCGTAAAGATAATTAATTAAGCCCCGATCAAACGAGGATGAGAGTTAATGAGAGTTTGCAAGCGAGAGTTTGTATGTGAGTTTCATCAACTCTCATGCCCTGGTCAAACGAGAACAAGGGTTGCACGAGAGTCGACTGGATATTACGGCGCGTAGAGGTCAAACGAGCAAAAACTCTCGCTTTGAACCAGCTCAATGTTGATTAGAGCTGATGAGATTTGGCGGCCAAACGCGTGCGAGAGTTGCAACCAGTGAACTCTAAGTAGACTGGAACGCTAACTCCTATGATTAAGCCCTATGATTGGGTGAAGCCAAATTGATGCATTATTTGAAGCAAAAGGCGGGAGGTGTCAGCTTTATATTCGAAATATTGGACAAGTTTGAACGTGCCGATGAAAACTTCGCTCTTCAACTTTAAAAAAAATAAGGTTAAAATCTTTCTACGATCTTGAATCTTATCAAACCTCATTCTCGTTTGACCGGGGCTGAAATTACAGTCGAATCTCTCCTTCCATGCAAACACCTCTCTGGACCGGGTACCTCTCTATCAGGAACAGTTTTCTATATCCTCGTTAATACGGACAACGGGGACTAAATTTAGTCCTCATGCAGAGGCGACGAAGACGTAAGAATTGAGAGTAAGGGATATCCCTTACTGCTATCCCTTACTCTCAATTCTTACGTTTTCGTCGCCTCTGCAGTGAAGACGACGACTTCGATGCCAAATGTTCAGAAATGAGAAGCTTTTTTGTGAATCGTGGTTATCCTTCCCACCTTTTAGATACTGCCCTTAACAAGGCCTCCCTTATACCCCGTTCAGACACCTTAAGAGAACCTTCGGTTGCAATTTCTAATAAAAAAGTTCCTTTAGTTTTAACCTTTCATCCCTTCAATTTTAAAGTAAGGGACATCATTTGCCGGAATTTTAATCTACTTAAAAATTACCCTGCAACGTCTTCCATTTTCTCCGAGACCCCACTAGTCTCTTTTCGACACAGTAAAAACATCCGGGAAACCCTAGTACACAGCTCACTGCGACAGGACTCTGTGTCACCAGCTGGCACTGTTTCCTGTGGTCGTGCTAAGTGCTACACTTGTAAGCATTTAAACCTCGCCACCTGTACTTCGGCTCCAAAATCTCAGTTTGTCATCAAGCACAGTTTCACGTGCATCTCCTCCAACCTCGTTTACTAACCTCGTTTACTGCATCTCTTACAGCAAATGTGGCTTGCTCTACATCGGAGAGACTGGAAGACGTTTAGGCGATAGGTTTGCTGAGCACTTGCGTGATGTTAAGAACAATGTGCACAACAAACCGGTTGCTAGGCACTTCAACAGTGCCAACCACTCCTTTTCTGATATGAAAATATGCGCCATTCATCCCATTATTGGTGGCAATGATACCCGTCGGAAGCAAGAAAAGCGTCTCATTTTTAAACTTGGCACCATTCAGCCTTATGGTATCAATGAGCGCCTCTCCTTCATCTAGCTCATTCTTTTCTCTTAAATACTTCTTATATACTTTCCTCTATATCCCCTCTTCCCTTCCCTTGTACGACATTTATAGCGCTTTGGTAAGTGTAACGCCTGTACACAGGCCTTCGACCCTATAATCGGGCCGAAGCCTGCACGCAGGCTATATCTTTACATATTAATTCTATTTTGTTATGATTGTTATGACTACTTTATTTTCATTGGTTAATATTTTGTTCACGTGACAGCTTTTATAGCGTTGCTACAAAAGCTGATGTAATGTGTTTATCTGTCTACTAATTTCTCCTGACGAAGGGCTTTAGCTCGAAACGTCGAGATTTTGTTTATATCTTTTAGGCACACGCGAAACAACCCTCAATTTGTTCTATATGTCCGTGGCCGACGCTGAATTAAAGTCTATTTATTAAAAAGCTAGCCGATCTAAATTAAGAACTAGGTTTTAAGCACACTTCATTTTATTAAATATATAAAAAATTGATAACATATAATAAATTGATATTCAAATATATGTAACACCTGCGGTATTAGAAACCTTGTAAGATTGAGGTTTAAAATTTTTACTTCAAGAAGTAATACATTTTGAGGAGATTAAGATTGAAGTACAAACTCTGAGATGTTTTTACTATAAGCCGCCATCTTGTTTTGAAAGCTGTGCTAAAGATGATGTTTTAAACATTAGCCAATCAGAAATTCTGCAATAACTTCACCAATTCTATGGCAATGCATGCTGTTCTGTCACTGGCTACGTTAAGAATTTCAGCGAGTTCATATGTTTTTCTTTGTTTTCAGAGAAAGCTGAAATTGTAACTTTAACTAGATCATTTTGAATATGTTTAGTTTAGTCAATTTCGTCGTTAGAATAGACCAAAATGTACATTTTAGGCATGCTCAGTTAAAACCAGATCAAATTATGTCAACGCTGACAGTTACAACTTCTTTCCTTCTGAGACTTTTTCACGTCTGAGGGCTATCTCTTTGACGAGTAAAATCGACTGGCGTTAGACAGAGTAAAACAGTTTGATTTAGACGGGGTATATAAATTGAACTAAATCTGCATGTAATGTAGCTATATATGGACAGTATATGTTTACTTTGCATTCAACCTATTCTTAATGATTAAATATATAAACAAATTATGCATATACCTGTTTGTATTTTCACTCTATGCAGTCTGGACGTAAATTGATCGTTCACACGAAACTGATGTGTTGGTTCTGAAAAGAACATATACATGTAGATAATTGAATTATACATGTAGATAATTGTAATATTGTACATAAAATCTTGCATGCGTGGTTCCAATGTATAGGTCGCTAGCGATAGACGATATTCTTCGTGGTTTGTAGGATCAAACTACCTGGAAATATAACAAGAACTTCGACGTCTCGAGGGAAGGCCCTTCATTCGGAAGTTAGAGACAGGGCCTTCGCTCCAGACGTCGAAGTTATTGTTATATTTTTCTGGTACAGGTGTATGTACCACAGAATACCACGGTACCACAGAATACCAGTCTTATTTATTGATCTTATAAAATTTGGAGGAAACATACTATGTACTATATTTTTGTGAATATATATTAGTTTTAGTTTTAATTGACATGTAAAAAACAAAAAATAAATATTTTCATAAAAATTCTTTAAAATAATCAGGATTAACAAAAAATAACATTCTTTATTATATGGCAAGTGCTTGTTTTGGTGAATCTCGCAATCTGATTGGTCGCTGACGAGGCAGGATTTTCCCGTATTGCCCACGGGCAATACGGTATTCTTATTGCCCTGCGACGACTTGAACACATTTCAAACCAATAAAAGCATTAAAAAATCCTTAAAAATAATTTAAAACAATGAAAAATAAACGGAAAATACGGAAAAGGGATAACTACAAGGGATAAAATCAAGTTTTGTTGGCTCAAGTCGAAATATTAAGGTAAATTTTACGATGTTTTTTAACTAAAACAGTCAAGAATATTTTTGTTTTTTCGAACATGCAAAGTTGTTTTTGTCCTTGATCCGATAGCTCAATATCACTATATTTTCTATTAATTTTATATTTTATTCTATAAATGGTACTGTAGAGTAGTTTTACTAAGCTAAGATTAGATAAATTTGTAAAAAACTAAGACACATTCGTATCATTGAAATTATTTTGACATTTGAAAATGACCGGCTTTGAGTTTCGGACTTTGTACTTTGCCCTCGCGTGACCAATTTTTGGCAAAATGAATTGTTTTTTGTTGTCTGAAATGCCATATAATAAACAACTTACTAACTTCGACTGTTCGGTCTGTACGGTAAAATATCAAGCCTCGGTCTTGCTGTATTGACCTCGCTATCGCTCGGTCAATACAGCAAGACCTCAGCTTGATATTTTACCGTACAGACCTCACGCTCAGTTAGTAAGTAGTTATTATTTTTTTTATTATCGAGAGCGGGCGGAATCCTAGGCTTTCCTGCAATCTGATTGGTTGCAGCAGCGGGCGGAATTTTACGATATTTTTACCGCGGTCCGGAATCCTAGACAAAATTGAAAGTTTGTTTACTTTCCCTAGTTTTTCAAAGTTTTATTCACGAAATATTATTATTTAAAAATTTATGAATAAATTTGTGATTCTTAAAACTTTTTATTCTGATTGTTTCGTGCGACAAAACAATTTAATGACGAAATCGAATATTTCTTCTTTTCGCATGCACCTTTGGCTTTGTCAACTTGACAAAAAAATAAATACGTTATTTACCGTTTTAGTCGGTCCAGATAGAAAAATATTTTCCCTCGGTCTCAAAAACGGCCCTCGGCCTTCGGCCTCGGGCCGTTTTTGAGACCTCGGGAAAATATTTTTCTATCCGGACCTCCTAGCCGGTAAATAACATATATTTATTATATGGCAAGTGCTTGTTTTGGTGAATCTCGTAATCTGATTGGTCGCTGACGAGGCAGGATTTTCCCGTATTGCCCACGGGCAATACGGTATTCTTATTCGACTTGAACACATTTCAAACCAATAAAAGCATTAAAAAATCCTTAAAAATAATTTAAAACAATGAAAAATAAACGGAAAATACGGAAAAGGGATAACTACAAGGGATAAAATCAAGTTTTGTTGGCTCAAGTCGAAATATTAAGGTAAATTTTACGATGTTTTTTAACAAAAACAGTCAAGAATATTTTTGTTTTTTCGAACATGCAAAGTTGTTTTTGTCCTTGATCCGATAGCTCAATATCACTATACTTTCTATTAATTTTATATTCTATTCTATAAATGGTACTGTAGAGTAGTTTTACTAAGCTAAGATTAGATAAATTTGTAAAAAACTAAGAAAATTCGTATCATTGAAATTATTTTGATATTTGAAAATGACCGGCTTTGAGTTTCGGACTTTGTACTTTGCCCTCGCGTGACCAATTTTTGGCAAAATGAATTGTTTTTTGTTGTCTGAAATGCCATATAATAAACAACTTACTAACTTCGACTGTTCGGTCTGTACGGTAAAATATCAAGCCTCGGTCTTGCTGTATTGACCTCGCTATCGCTCGGTCAATACAGCAAGACCTCAGCTTGATATTTTACCGTACAGACCTCACGCTCAGTTAGTAAGTAGTTATTATTTTTTATCTATGAAAATAAAGCAATCTGACTGGCTAGCGAGCGTTTCAGAGCGGTCCGGATTTTTGCATCCGGCCCGCTCTGAAACTCATCCGGCCCGCTCTGGATTACGCGACAAAACACAGGAGTGAAACAATTTTTAGATTAAAATATCTACCCAAAAAGTTCAAAAAGCTAGCCTAACGATAGTTAGAGTACAAAAATGATGCACGATGCGCCGAGAAAACTAATACATTTGTTTTAAATGCTGATGTATTTCAGTATTTGGGCACATTAAAGTTAAAAAATTACAGTTTAAACAGATATCATAGAAGAAAAAACTTTTCTCCATACATAAAACTTAAAAACATGGACCAAATGTAATGAAAACATTTTCGTATACATATTGTAAACAAAAAAAAATTAAAGCCTTGGCCCTTGCCTTGGCAAACAAAGTTGAGGCTATATATTTTTTATCGTGAAACAATTGCACTGATCTCAAATTATTTCGGTACACTGGAATTTCAATTTTAATAAATTCTTAAATTTTACATATGATAAAAAATAAACACGTTATTTACCGGCAGCGTCGGTCCGGATGAGAAAAACTGTGCCCTCGGTCTTGAAAACGACCCTCGCCCTCCGGGCTCGGGCCGTTTTCAAGACCTCGGGCACAGTTTTTCTCATCCGGACCTCGCAACCAGTAAATAACATATATATGATACTTTTTTCTCGCATAATGCCTGTAAAATTCGAAAGTTTAAAAATAAGTTTGCAAACCAGTATAATTTATGTTGATCACTACTTTTTCTATGCAACACAACATTATTACTACATAGGAATCACACCGAGGAATCAATTTTACCATTGAACCCTGGTATTCTTTGGTTACACCACTGGTATGCTGTACTGATTTTAGTATTTACCTTTCACTAAATTAAGTTAGCAATATCCTACAGTATTATCACACAACATGACACACCAAATCCTGCTACAATTTGATAAACCGTTGCTTATTTATCTCTGTACTGGTATTCTGTGGTACATTAGAGTTTGTTCCACAGAATGTTCAATAAAAAATATTTAAGTCTATGAAATCTAGCCCCAAAACCCCCCGGAAGAAAAAATATATCGATAAACTATACCAAAAAATATTAAGAAGCCACATTATATATATTTGACAAAAGATATGGAACATGTAAATTTTTGCGGTATTCTGTGGTACATACACCTGTAGTTTGATCCTACAAACCCCAAGAATAATATTGTATATACATACAATTACATGTACACGTACAGTCACATATTATATACATTACAAACAGGGATTTATAGAAGCACTTTTCACTCAATTTTCAATTGAGTTTTGAAACTCAACCTTTCTTCGTAATTAGTTTTCACAATTTATCCGAAAAAAATGGTGGCAAATGTCAATAATTATTTGCGAGAAGAAAAAAATATTCAATGCTGAATAACTCCAGACACTTATATATGCATATTACTCTTGTCTTTGAGACATTTCTCGGGAAATTCCTAACATGGATTAATTAACAAAACAGGAGACAACAACGTATTTCACAAACTTTTCCATTTCACGTGCATTTAAATCAGATTTTGTGTTATGTTGCAGCAACTTTGTTGTTCGTATCACTTCACCTTGCTTGTTTGGGCAAAAGAAAGCAAACATACCAATATCTTTGGACTTCGGATCTTTCAATAAAACACGTTGCGCTGCCTTGCCACAAGCTAATGATTGTAAAGCTCGATGTAAATCTCGTTCTGGAACATCTGTCTCGCTAGCAATTTCCTGCAATAAGCATGGGTATATATATATATATATATTGAAGGCTCGGGTATTTTAAGATACAGTATAATTGTGCAACATTGACAGAATTATTGATATGTCAGATTCACAAGTTTCCGCAATGCGAACAGAAGGATCCGAATTTTAACTGGAACGGGTAAGTCGTCAAGCGTGAAACGCTGAGTAGTAACGCTTGAAGAAGAACTCATAATAATATAATATAATGTTGCCCTAGTTTGGTATCGAGCACTACAAAACGTTCACTTAATCAAACATATGAGAATCAGAGAATCATCAAAGTCACAGATTTTCGTTTTTTGCAAACACTAAAAGCATACAGAGCATCTAATACATGCATCTATTTCAATTTTGCTCGCGGGCTCTATCAAAGATATTACAAAATCACGACATGCGTATGCGCACGAGCACGCGAATAAATGTGGCCATGCATGCATATATAATTATTAAGGCTATGCCAGCACGACATTATATATACATACCTCGCAAGTAAACACATCTTTTCTGTTAAATAACATTAAGATACACATCTGGTACGTAGACACCTGGATGATATGCTTATGCATATTAGCAGCACCGTCATCCTATCAAAACAACATAGTGTACGATTTTAGATGATGCTACAGTGAGTAGTTCCTCGAGTAGTTCCACATTGCAAGTTGAAAGTTGAAAAATTGTTTGACCGAGGTTGGAATCGAACGCGCGACCTTTGGTTTGCTAGTCCAATGCTCTACCAACTGAGCTACGAGGTCAAGTCGGTTCGAGTAGGTGATATTTCGGAACTTAGTTAGTTCCTTCCATATCTTAAAATGTAACAAACTCATAAATAATATCTAACGAACAATTCATATACAACGTAGAACAAACTGGACGACAAACAAACATACTAAGTTGAGCAAACAACAGTGTACATGATATTCATTAATAACAACAAATTTAGCAACATGTTCGAGTTGATAAGTTACTTAGTGGACGAGTTGTGTGACATTTCAGGATCATATATTTGATGAGCGACATCGACGTAATGTTTCATTAGAGATGATTTAAATGTAACCAGGGTCTTAGTGGTGTCTCTAATGGTGTAGGGAAGCGTGTTCCAGACATCAGCGGCTCTGATGTAAAAGCTGTTCTGAAAAGAAACAGTTCTACTCGTACATTGAGTAAGATGCCATTGGTTACACTAGCATTCCTTGTTTCTCGTACAGGAACATTGATAGAGATATTACTGTCAGAGTAGTACACTAGCCATGCACAAGTATAAAGATACACCATATCTAAGTACTCGTGCCAGTAACATAAAGGGATGATACCGATTGTTATCAATCTTTCCTTGTGTAAGATATATGTATCGTATGGGAGTGACAGTATAAACTTTGTGGCACGCTGCTGCAGTCGTTCGATGGTTAAAATGTTGTTGACCGTTTGTGGTACCCACACTTGACTACAATAAGCAAGCTGACTTCCACCGCTTGTCAAGTAGAGTACCTTTCGAACTCTAAGATCGTGAAAGTCCTACGTTGTTCGTTTGACAAAACCTACTGTTGTTGTTGTTGTTGGTTGGAGACTTCTTGTAACCTGCAGGACTCCCTACTTGGTTTTGTTTAAGTCCATCTTCCAGTCGTGACACCAATTGGCAATATTATCTAGATCTGATTGCAGGATTTCTATGTCTTGAAGATTGCGAACAGGCCGATGACATTTGGTATCATCAGCAAACATTGACACGGTAGTATCTTGTGAGACGGATTCGGGAAGATCGTTCACATAGATTAGAAAAAGAAGTGGGCCAAGGATTGATCCCTGGGGAACTCTGGATAGCACTGGGAGTGGTTGAGATGAAGATTTCTTGCGATACCGAAGTTTTGGAGCTTCACAAGTAAAAGACATGACTAACTTTGTCAAAAACTTTGGAAAAGTCAAGGTATACAGTGTCAACTTGGCATCTTTTCTCGAGTACTTTGTGGATCTTGTGGAGAACATGTAAAAGCTCGTTGTGGACTTGCCCCTCTGAAAACCGTATTGTAGTTCATTAAGTTTACTTGAAACGTGATCTATAAGCCTATTGTAGATGCAACGTTCAAACACCTTTGAGACTAACGGTAAAAGCGGTCTATAGTTGGAAACTTCATGAGGAGGACTTCTCTTTGGAATTGGACAGATATTGGATAGCTTCCACTCCGACGGAAGTTGACCAGAAGATAAGCTTTGGTTGAAAAGTAGCAATAAAGATGAAGCAATGCTGGCAGCGCAGTTCTTCAGCAATACCGCTGGGATTGTGTCTGGACCAGTTGCTTTATCTTCGTCAAGAGTTTTAAGTACAAAGCTGACTTCCCCTTCAGTTAAAATAAGATCTGAGGTGGTTGTCAGATTAGTCGAGTCGTCTTCAGAAGAAAGTTTGTCATGAGTGGCGTCGGAGGTTTTAAACACCGAGTAGAAGTAACGATTGAACATATCAGCAATATAATCTGGATTTTCAGCTGTCAAGGAAGTTGAGTCTTGATGGGTCCATGTCATTTTAGCAGGGATGTTCGAGTGTTTAGAGGTAGACTTAAATACTGACCAGAACTTTTTGCTATTTGATTTAAGTAAAGATAGCAAGTGTTGAAAATACTGTGTTCGTTTAGCTCTGATTAATGACTTGGCTGTTCGTCGAAGATCGCGAGACCTTCCCAAAGTCTAGGACACGATGTACATTTGGCCTTATTTCTGCACGAATCTTCCTTGGAGAGAAGGCGCTTAACTTCACCGTCAATCCACGGAGGAGAGTTACGCCGTCTAAACGATTTCAGAGGAATATATTCAGTGGCAACATTGAATCCATCGCTTCCAATCTCTTCCAATCGGCATTAATATGAGTTGACTGGCTGGGTGATAAATTGCAATGATCGAGTGCATTTCGCAGGCCATTCCAGTCAGCGAGTTGAAAGTTAAACACAGTTCTCTTATCATGTCCTGTTAACTTTATATTTAGTAAAAAAACGAAGAATGGTAGACAGTGATCACTTGAAAGGTCCATTGATTGTGCTGGAACGCACGACAAATTCACAATGTTTTCAGGAGTGGTTGTAAGGACAAGGTCTAAAATATTGTTTAGTCTGGTCGGGTACATGTTAACTTGGTGCAAGAACAAGTCAAAAGTAAGTTCTCTGAATTCTGACGATCCAACCGATGAACTCTTTTCTGATATAGCAGGTAGAAGAGAAGAATTCCAAGTTAAATCAGGGGAATTAAAATTACCAGTGATAAGTTCTTTATCATAGTGCGAAGTTTCATTCAGAAATGTTTTGAATAACTCAAGCCATTCACTTAAGTCACAACTAGGAGGTCTGTAACAAACAGACACAAGAGTTTTTGGAGTTTACCAGTTCCAGTTCAAGGGCAAGAATTTCTTATTGGTCTAGGACCTGTATGTTTGTATGCATTTCATTTAGGACAGATAAACTGAACTGTTTTAGGATAAAATGGCATATGTGCCAAAACCCGAATCCGGGACGAAATGCCTGAAAATGACCACGCCCAGAAACGGCACTGCCGGCATAGATCTATCTCCTAAACCATCAAAGTTACAGACTTTCTCTTATAATTATAGTGTTTAGAATGGTTACTTTTAGGGGTGGTCAAAGGATGGTGAAATGTGTCTAGGTCTAATATTTTACAAGAAAATGACCATACACCATCCCAGGTCAACTGCTAATTATGCATCACCTCACTTCATACACTTTAGAAAGGCTATATTGGTCATAGGATGAAAAACTATACTTGTTTCAATATAATACGAATAGATTTCATGAGGGTTGATCCTGTTTTGTTGAGATATAATACAGTTTATTTCACTTACCTCCCCGTCACAACACGATTTCAACCATATTTTTCCATTATATTTGCTTTTTATCACAGAGGCCCGCGCATATTATCCACAAGTTATATACTTGAACATAACGATAGTTGACTAAAGAATAATCCAACCAAGTTTCGTCAGGTTTTGAAGTAGTGCAGTGTACTTTATCTTCGATATTGTAGAAGTGATGTTTTGCTCAATTATCGCGCCAGTGCAATGTCTCGCCGCTTCTCTTCTCGATTTATCACACTTTTTCGTCTTCAAATGTATTTAGATTACAGTATCCAAAAATACTCGATTGTACAAAGGTTCCAATCGAAAAATTAAACACAGAGCTTCCAAACCGTTTGTATACCCCAAACGTTTAATAAACATGAATAAAAAATATAATGTTCAAAGTAATTTGAAAATCACGCGCAATCTTCACGAAAACACAGCGTGGGCTAGATAACAAGGGGGTAGATTATTCTCACGAATAGTTGAAACTATAGTTGGATTTGATAAACAATTTTGTAAGTTCCTGCGTAATATTGTATTTTCTGGTTTTCTTAAGCTAAACAGAAGCCAGAAACTTACAAAATATTTTTGAACCAAAATTTCAAAGGTTTTCTATGCCTCAAATTATAGTTTCAACTATTCGTGAGGAGAATCCCCCCCCGTTCAAATTACTTTGAACATTATATTTTTGATTCATGTTTATTAAACGTTTGGGGTAGTAAACTCAACGGTTTGGAAGCCCTGTGTTTAATTTTTCGATTGGAACCTTTGTACAAATCGAGTATTTTTGGATACTGTAATCTAAATACATTTGAAGATGAAAAAGTGTGATAAATCGAGAAGAGAAAGCGGCGAGACACATTGCACTGGCGCGATAATTGAGCAAAACATCACTTGTACAATATCGAAGATAAAGTACACTGCACTACGTGGTTGGATTATTCTTTAGTCAACTATCGTTATGTTCAAGTATAACTTGTCGATAATATGTAAGTATGGCTGAAGTCGTGTTGTGCCGGGGGGGTAAGTGAAATACACTGTATTATATCTCAACAAAACAGTATCAACCCTCATGAAATCTATTCGTATTATATTGAAACAAGTATAGTTTTTCATCCTATGACCAAAAGATTTATGAAATAAGAAAATATAGCCTTTCTAAGGTGTATGAAGTGATGTGATGCATAATAAGCAGTTGACCTGGGATGGTTTATGGTCATTTTCTTGTAAAATATTAGACCTAGACACATTTCACTCTCTTATGACCACCCCTAAAAGTAACCATCTAAACATTATAAGCACCTCGGAAAGTCTGTAGCTTTGATGGATTAGGAGATAGAGCTTTGCCGGCAGTGCTGTTTCTGGGTGTGGTCATTTTCGGGCATTTCGTCCCGGATTCGGGTTTTGGCACATATGCCATGTTGTCCGTCATGGTCATTTTACCCTAAAACAGTTGAGTTTATATGTCCTAAATGAAATGCATACAAACTCATATACAGGTCCTAGACTATATGACATGATAACCTTTCGGAAGTATTTTATTGTTGGTGATGTTGTTATTAAGCCATGTCTCCGTTACTAGATCAAATCAAGACTCTCTGCATAAACCAGGTCATGGAAAGACTTCAAGATGTTAGTTAAAGTCCCATCTGGCAATTTGGTGTTACTTCGAATACTCTGGACATTGAAGGAAAGACACCGAAAACATGTTCATTGCTGGGACCTGGATTAATAGCAACGTCTCCTGACAATAAGATGTATAGGAATAGTATTGATATCAAATTGCAGGCCATAACGATAGTTAGAAGACGATGAACACTTTCTTAAAATAATATCGATACGCGTTGATATCCAAATATAGCTCAATCTACCAGATATTGATGTAAGTTCCGAAGAAATAGTGAAATACATGAGATATAGTGTACGATGTCATTTGAGGTCGCAACTTCAACTGGGAGGCAAGACGTATAATAATATAAAAGTAGTGGTGTGTATATGCACTTTAAAAAAATATTCGGACAAATCAGGTATATTTACTAACCTTTTTTGAGCCAAGGAATACAGCATTCAAGTCAGCAGAGCCCTTAAGAAATTCAGGCAAAAACAGTGAGTTTGGGAAACACAACGGCAACGACAATTAAAACGTGCAACTATAAATTGCGTTCCCTTGAGCATTCAAAACTACTACGTTAACTACATAATTTCTACGTCTCATAACCGCGCCATGACTTATCACGTTGGAAGTCGTTTGAGATGTTTTATGTGAATTCACTTAACAATGCTACTTAAGACTTGTGTATAAGAAAGATAAATACTTTAAAGATGCAAATGAGGTTTTGTAACGTATGCTTTTTATCGAATACAAAAATGTAAGTACAGTAGAACCCCGCTATATCGAACAGCCAAGGGAGACCACAAGAAGTTCGAGATAGCGGGGTTCGAGATAACCGAATCAGTGCCAAATAACAGGTGGGAATTTCGCCAGCGCTGGTCAACAAATTGCGGGCGCGCGCGAAATATTTTTTTAAAATTGTTAAAATGAATAAAAACAAGTTTTTGTGTGTTTTTTTTGGCCAGAAAACAGTGGATGTGTCAGTATTAAAATACTTTTCTACAAAGTTTATGACAAAATGAACAGGAGGAAAGAAATTGGACTGAAATCAGAGAAATATAAAGGATATTTTTCTACGACGGAACAATGAGCGAAATTTTACTTTGTTCGAAGATGCTAGTTGTCTTGGCTTCGTAAACATATAAAATTAGAAAGTTTAACTTACGGTGGGTTTGAATTTCATTTTTCAACACATGTTTCTATACAAAAATTGCTATAATAGTTTTCTCATTATCAAAACCTGTGAGATTTCGTACGGTTGGAATCGGCATTTTTCAAAAAATACGAAAATGCCAAATTTTCAACTTAAGATTTCAAAAAATCTAGTCGAGAGCCTCAAAACGAGACTATCCTTAAACGATAGTTTGAACCTTTCTTAATCCCTTAATCAAAGTAATTTAGATATAAAAATTCGGACTAATACCAAAAACGGCGACACTATTTATGTGATCTGAAATTGTTCACAAAAGTACCTTTGAAAATGCTACCAGAAATTCCATGTTTATATTATTCTTGCTTGTTAAAGCGATTTGTTTGAGAGATTAAAGCCCATTGATTCCAGAAAAATGGACTGTTTTGAAATCACATGAATATTTTGCTCTTTTTCTCCAATATAGTAAATAGTAATTCAAGGTGTGAAAATCAGCACAGTAAAATGATAAAGAAATAAAATATTTCAAAATTTTGTCGAGAGCCTCAAAACCAAATACGGTTTAAAATACCCCTAATAGCATAAACATTATATTGGGGAAGAATTTGTTTACATCAAAATTCGGGCTAGTACGAATTTTGGTGGTTTTCTGGGATTTTCCGTCGAATTCCGAGAGTCTCCGATCTTTTCCGATACGTATAAAGATGTTTCTTTACGCAATTTTTAAATTTTTAAAAGTTATTATTCATTTGCTTGCACTCTCAGTCAATCAATCAATTAAATAATTTCGGTTGGTAGAAAAAAATAGGTCATAATGTGTAAGAATCGCCCGGAAATTCAATAGCCGAGTTTACTCGCCCCAGGTCTCATTTCTAACAACCGCGCGAAATCCGACGCATGCTCAAACAAAATTCCCACCTGCTGTGCCAAATTGCAAAAAAGATAATTATTATAACTATTAATTGAAATTTGATTAACGTGGCTGATCCAATGACCCATTGATACGACTGCATGTGAAATATACAATAAACACTGTCACTACAGTATATTTAACAATTGTGCTGTAAGTATCTTCTACCGAAAGAGTGCATTCTATATTATAGTCTGTTTTACGTGCATGCTTAAGCTCCAAAATCAAATGCATGCGTGTATTCTCTAATAAAAACAACGAACTGAAGTCATTAAAGGTCGAGATAACTGGGTAAATTCGGTCAAGGAAGCAAAATTAGTTCGAGATAGCGGGGAGTTCGAGTTAACCGAGTTCGAGATAACCGAGTAAAAATGATGGAAAGAGTAATGGCAAATCCACGGAAAATGCGTTTGAGCTAGTTCGAGATAGCGGGGAGTTCGAGATAAGCGAGTTCGACATAGCGGGGTTATACTTTATATACTTTTGTTTTATGCCGTTGCCGTTCTAACTTCACAAACTCACTAACATTTATACTAGGACTGCAACGCGGAACAAGCCATAATTCTTCAGAGGTGACCTTACGAAACCTTATGGAGTGAATTCGAAATACTGCATTGTGTGAATTCCTTGAGGTCGCTAAAATTTTCCACTTTTACTTTCGGCAGGAATGGCCCATCCCATGTGAAGACGATTCATTCGTTATCACCCATATAGATAATTTTTCAATGTTGATATTTAAGAAATTCATTCTTCTAAAAACAAGTAATTAGTACAATATATTTTTACCAAGTATTTTGGAAAAAAGTAATTTGTAATATGTAATAGTTCTTTTTCAAAAAAGCAATCTTTTTAAATGTATAAATAATCTTGTTAATTTTGATTTTAATTTAGTTTATAATACTACTATAACCATAGTTATAATACTCGACAGGACCATCTTCTTCATTTACCGAAAATAAGGCCAGATTGGGGCAAGCAAAAAGTCACCTATCGCGATATGACATTAACAACTTAGAGTCTGACGGCCAAACTATTCAGTCAAAGGCACGTTTTAAATCGAAATTGTTTGGCCTTACGCCATGACGGACAGTCGACTTTCGTTTTTAGACTTTTTAGATTAGAACGTTTAGATTTATTATAATATAGGACGATAATATATAATAATAGAATAATTATGGAAATGTATTGCATTTTTTACTTTATCTTTATAAGTGCAATCATTATGTGCAGGACCATTCTGAAAATCACTTCGGTGAGAATGTATCCTGAATAAAGATTGTTATCATCATCATCATTAAAGAGTATGTTGATAAAAAAACACTCATTTCTGTGTACAATGCTATAATTCAACCCTATTTCAGCTACTGTTGTGAAGTTTGGAATGTATTTGGTGAAATTCAATCAACACGTCTGCAAAAACTTCACAACAGAACTGCTCGTATTATAGCACATGTGCCAAATAAGGTAGATCAACACACTGTACTGAATATATTAGGATGGGAACAACTCAAAGAACAAAAAGTGAAAGCCAAGGCAAAAATAATGTTTAAAACGCTCAATAACATGGGGCCAAACTCACTAAAATAATTATTTACTTTCAAAACGGAAATATTAAATCACAGTCTTCGTGACAGCTCAAGTACAATACGCTTGCCAAAGTCAAATACGAACAACATGAAGAAAAGTTTCATGTAAGATGGAGCTTCCACATGGAACTCCCTACCAGAAAATATAAGAGAAAGTAAATCGATCTCAAGTTTTAAAAGAAAAATCGCTACTCTTAGCTTATAAAATCACATGATTCTTAATATAAACAGATACTTAATATTTGTATATTTGTAACTGCATGATACTTCTTTATTTTTTATTATTTTTTTACTTGTAACTATTTGTTAATATTTTACACGCCCATTGTGGAAACCAGCTTTAGCTGACAATGTTAGCGTGGTTAAATAAAGTTATCATCATCATCATCATCATCATCATCATCATCAGAGGGTACTAATTCCGCTCGGATATTTACATACATACATCAAGTATCTCGCTTACCTGTATTATGTACTTAGCCTACATTATCTATTTTTACAACAATTGTGATATTACTTTCCGCTAATCTGTATATCCTAACCCACCCAGTCAACTTTCCCTGTGGGAGGAAACCGGAGTGCCCGGAGAAAACCCACGACTTTCGGCAGAGCGTTGACTTAAGGCTCTTTTCCACTCGTCGCAAAAACCAACTCGCAAGCTCGCTGCGAGTACTTTCTGATCCAATCACAATGCTCGACAGTTTATTTTAATTACATGCAAGAACTCGCAGCGAGTATGCGAGTTGGTTTTGCGATGAGTGGAAAAAGAGCCATTACTCTTTTCACATGAGTGTGATGAGTAATGTCCTCAGCGAGAATCGAACTCAAGACTCAGAGGTGAAAGGCGCTTGCTCTGACAACTGCGCCACCGAAGCCCCACCCGGGTATGTGAGAACATAGCGGATTCCAAAGCAGTGAACTCAATTTGTTTACCTGGAACGATAAGTCTCATTGATTTGGCGGGAAAAGTGAAGCCAACCGTTAGATCACGTACGGATCACGTCAGTCATCCACGCCAATCGTACGTCAGTTTCAGTCCCCTGATACGCTATCACTGCGCGGTTCGTACGTCAGTTTCAGTCCCCTTTCACGCTATCACTGCGCGGTTCGTACGTCAGTTTCAGTCCCCCACAACTTATTTACTGCGCGGTCCGTACGTCAACTCTAGTTTTGTATTATTTTTTTGAAAAAACCAACAGTTTTTTGCAAAGCGAAGTAGTTTCTCCTTTGTAACTGGCTAAGAAAGATTACAGAAGGAAGACCAGGAGGTGTGGGGAATATCCCAGAGACACTGAATAACTCACACACAAACCACTTTCTTTACAAAAACAACATTAACTTTATTACAATTACTTTACTTTATTACTGACTTTCTACCCCGCAACGTGTTCGCTCCAAAAAAACATAAACTCACATAAATTAACATAATTTGAATAATAATAATAATAATGTGTCATACGTCACTCGAATTCTTACACTCTCCCCCCATTAGCGACAACTAGCCGCTAATGTCGTCCGTTTACTCATCTTCTTCTTCGTTCAACGTAAGTCCGACTATTTTGTCCATCGCCTCTGTTTTTGCTTTCCTCGAAGGTCGTTCTCGATCTTCGGTATTTCCTGAATTATCGACTTTTTCTCTGACAACTGGTTCATTCGTAGCCCAGCTTATCTCCAGATCACACATCAACTGAAGAGGCCTTTCGATTATGTAACCCGTTCCGGTCTTGATTTTTTATCCTCTTACGACTTCGTCGCGACCGCGAATGACCCCGACAATACGTCCGATACGCCATTTGGTCTTGATTTTGCTGGTATCCGTGATTTGCACGATCGAACCAATTTTAGGCAACCCTTTTCCGTCGCTAAATACCCTTGCGATGCCTTTCTTCTAACGCGTGAACATACTCTGTTAGCCAGCGTTTCTTAAGGTGATCACGACACACATTAAGGTATTTCATTCGTTTCGTAGCAGCCATCGTTTCGTCCATCGCTTCAACATCTTCCTGCAAGAAATTTGCTTGTTGACCTCTGAGCAGAAGATTTGGGGTAATGACAGCTTCCTCGAACTCCTCTCCTTGATAGCACAGGGGCCGGTTGTTCATAAAGCACTCGACATCCAGCAAAACCTCTTCAAGCTCTGGGAACGTCAGTAACGCCCGACCGATTACTTTTGACAGACTCGACTTCATGACACCAACTAGCCTCTCGAAGAAGCCACCCCACCACGGGGCTCTAGACAAATTGAATTGCCAAGTAATCCGTTGAGTTGTTAGGTAGTTAAACAAGTCCGTGTCCTTGATGAGCAATTCGAGCCACTTCCTGGTGGCCTTGAATGTCTGCGCATTGTCGCTTACAATCTTGTCTGGTGTTCCTCGTCTGGCCACGAACTCTTTCAACCCTCTCTTAAACTCGTCCACATCCATGCTTTTACTCAGCTTCAGATGAACTGCTCTTGTCGTTGCACACGTGTAGAGTGCTACGTATGCCTTGTGCGTAGACTTCTTACTTGCTCGGTAAAGTAGAGGACCTGCGAAGTCCACCTCTGTCACAGCGAAAGGCTCTGTCATCTCAGTTCGGAATGTTGGCAATGGTGCGGTAGTTGGTGGATTCATTCCCTTTGGTCGAGCTTTCTTGCAAGTATTGCAACCATTTACGATACTCTTCGTTAATTTTCGCAGTCTTGGTATCCAGAACCTCTCTCGCGTTTTGGCGATCGTTAACCTCACTCCCCCGTGACCCGTTCCTTTGTGCATATCACGCACTATCAGCCGGTCTAAGGTGCAATTTCTCGGGATGAAAATTGGATTGTATCCAGGAACTCGTCCGTCCATTCTCAAAATCCCATTCTCGTCTTTGCAGAGGGTATGGCCTCCACTATCTTTCAATGTTTCCTGACCGATCTTCAACCATATGTGCTCTGCCCTTAATGGACCATGTAATTTCTCTTTCCTCGCGTTTCTAACGAACCGTAGCATGAATGCTGTTACTCGCAGAAGCTTGTGATAAGTAACCTTCGACAACATGTTGTTGATCATCTCTAAATCACGCTCGACCGCTTCTCTAACCAGTGTTCTCTTTGCGGCAACCTCCTGCGTAGCATCCGTTGTTTCATTGATTTCTGGTTGCTCTCTGATAACTGGTTGATGTGGAACATAGTGCACAATCTCTCGCCTTGGTTGTACTGGGACTGGCTCAATCACACCTTTCTTCAAGTGATCTTGCATGACGTCATCATATTCCTTTAACTTTCCAATCCTCTCAAGTTTTCGGGTCACGCTCTACAATCTAGCAGTTGACTGATTCTTGTTGTCTGGCAAAGGCACATGTCCGACCTTCCATGGTAATCTCGTTTCATACAATCCGTCCTGGTTTTGCACAAGCTGTTTCTTAAACTGTTCGTGTTCAAATGATAACTTATCGACAGGGTCAGTCACCCCAAGTACGTCTCCACTGCATAATCGCTCGAACTCGTCTTGCCCGGTACTAAGTAGGAACTGCTTATCTGGCTCTTCACTTGCTCGAACGCCTCCGTACAGTGTCCACCCCAACATCGTGAATTCGGCTCCTGGATCCTTCTCTGGTTGGTTACCCAATATCGGTGGCTCACTAGACTTGATGCGTTGATAATCAGCAACTCCCAGCATAATGTGAACAGGCAAGTTGTCTCCGGTTGACTTCTCTTCGCTAATATTTAGACGACGCAGACGTGGTTGTTTTCTCTTCACTAGCCCGACGTTTGGATTCGGCAAATGGGTTAGGATGGCTTTCTCTGCATTGATGCACTCCAGTGCAATCTTGAATTCGTTCCCGATAGTTGAGTTGACAGTTACATTGTAAACCTCAATAATCTTGGTCATTGTTCCATACATCTGTTCAATGCACCGTCTTTCTTTCCTGACTGGTTGCAATCCTAACTTTGTAATAAGATCAGTACATACATATGAACTGCTCGCTCCTGTGTCAATCATCAGCCGCACTTGTTCTCCTCTGACTTTTGCGAGTAAGGTTGGGTGAATTGCAGAAGTGTTCTGAAGGGTAGTACTCATACCCTTTTCATTCCGACTGTTATTCATACCATCTGTTGACGATTTGTCCTGTTGTTGACATATTGAGGTATGGTGCTTCAACCCACATTTGTGGCACCCTCGAGCCCGACAGATTGATGCAAGATGTCCTGGTAAAGCACAGTTGAAGCAAGCTTTCTTTCGCCTCAATATGCCCCGACGATCAGCCACACTCAGGACCAGTGGCGAAGCCAGCGGTCATGCAGGTCATGCAGTGCATGACTAAAACTTTCCCCAAAAATGTTTAAAAATCAGTTCAATAAAATTGTCTAAAATAGAATTACGCTTTATCTTTGCCTTTATACGTTCAGCTGCTTTATGCTATATTTTTAAACATAAATCAATGCTCTTTACGCGATATTTTCGCTGAATATTCTCGTATGTTTTTTATTTCGGCTTTGTTGCCTTGGCAACTGAGTAGGGCATGCATATTTTCACATGCATGACCGGTTGCGTAATACGAGTGGAAAACGAGTGCGTGGAATTGCTGCGTGGTTACCCGCTGCGTGTTTTGGTCATGCATTTTCAGAATTGCATGACTAGCTAATATTATTTTATATTAGGTTTCTTGTTTTCTGATTGGCTTACGATGTTTGCGCACGCGCAATGCGGTTGTTTTTGAAGCAATGGTCATGCAATTTTCGATTTGCATGACTAACGGGCAGCCCAACCTGATCACAGCCTCTTTGCTCGAAGCTTTCCGCCTGAATGAACATGGCTTCAAGTCATTCAGGCATTTCGAGTTCTTCTTCACTCGAAGTTAACGATATTGTTTCGGAGTTGGTGAGGAAATCCTTTTCTGCTTGGGCTACTGCAGTACTGCTGAACAGAATATTATTGTTAAGCAGCGACCAACGCCAGATCTTTCGTCAAGAAAATACTATTTGACCGGCAGGGGACATCTTCGGTTCGGTGCATGCTATGTAGATGGCAATACCACCGTTCGATTCAGCGTTTTACGATCTCTTTAGAGAAGTAAATTGTGTTTGTTTACAACGCTATGCGGCCAATTTAGCCGCTTTTAAACACTCTGAATTTTGTTTTGTTTACAAATTAGCAATAATATAAACTAATTAAATATTCATTTCGCTTTCCTACCTTTCGTTTACACGGTACAAACTCGTAAATACCCCCATTCGACGGGTCTTTGTGATATCTTTGAAATCGACATAATCTAGCCCTTTTACAATACGACATAATCTAGCCCTTTTATGGCAATTCTTGTGAAAATGCTTTCTTTGTTGCGAAGCCGGTATTGTCGAGTGAGCGAAACAGTCAAAATTTTGATATTATTCTGAATGGGTTTTCCTATTTTTGTGTTTACCTTCATTATTGTTCTCTGAAATATGCAAAATTCTCAACATTTTTTCCTTTATTAGGTCAAGCTATTCATAGAAGTTGATGCCCAGATTGCTGCATATGGCAATTCTGGGAGTCAATATTTCAAAATTTTCCCGGGGGTGCATGCCCCCGGACCCCCCTAGCAGGTCTCGCGCCTTTGGCGCTCGTTGCATGACCACTCACATCGGACTGGCTTCGCTACTGCTCAGGACCTTGGTGCACGTTACAGCAGAATGCTCAGGGGAATGGCAATAGATGCATTTAGGTCGCCTGTGTCCTTCTCCCTCATTACCGAACAAGAGTTTGTCCCGATTGCGCCAATTAGGTTTGCTCCCATTTCGATCATCCTTGCCTTCCTTCTCCTCCATACGTAACGGATCTCGATCAACATATTTCCTCAAGTTATCCACAAGCTGCTTAAGATCCCATTCTTCCCAATCATCATATTTTTGGACTAAGACTTCTCGAACTGGTCCTAACTTGTCCATAAGGGTATAAACAGTTGATTGTGCTGATGCTAATTTATCCATTGTGGCTAGCGTTCTGACAATTCTAGATAGCTTGTTGTAAGAGTCGTGAATGGACTCAAGTTTGTGGATGCTTGTAATACTATGGAGGCTTTCTATATCTTTTATCAATGCTCTGTGGACCTTGCTATCCTTTCCATAATTTTCTTGCAGTATATGCTTCGCTTCTTTGTAACCTTCAATTGAATGCGGCAACCCCATGATGTCATCTCTAGGTTTGTCCTTCACCAATTCCAATAGGTAATGAAACTTACTGATCTCTGACAAGGCCGATCCGTCAACTTCCACGGTAAATTGGTTCCAGAACCGGAGCCAATCTTGATAATCCCCCGTAAATGGTGTAATAGTGTACCTTTGCAACTTTACAGTTGGTTGTGACTTGTTGGATGAAGCATTCTCGGTGCCGCCGGTTTCCACACTTTGCTTTTGTAACTCCATCTTTCTCATAAACCATTCCTCCTTTTTGTTGCCGTATCATCGCTTCCTCCATTTCTCTTTGCTGCTGCTCTCGAAACTTTGATTGTTCCAAATTCACTCTCCTTCGATCTTCAATGTCCCTTTGTAACCTTTCCTCTCGTCCCTTGTTTTTCAATTCATCTAACTGTTGCTTACAACGATCTCTCTGCTTGCGGAATTGTGCAATGCAATCCTTTTGTTTTGCTGACAACTCTTTCATATATTCTATATCCTTATTATTGTCAACTAAACTTTGAAGGGTGCTATCCTTTGACAATTCCAATCGCTTTATAGATTCACTAATTTTTTCATAAGCTAAGGATACATCATCCTCACTATTAGTCTCAACAAGTTCTTGAGCCTCTTCCAGTTTCATCTTTTCTAAAGTCACACATTTCTCATGTTTCACTTCGCAATCCATGGTTTTACTTGTAGAAACCACCCAATTTATTTGTTGTCCTCGATAAATTCAATGTTTTGCTTTTAAATACTGTCTAGCGCAATGTAAATGTTCGTTACCGTCTAGCGCACTTGAAATTAATGCGGCAACCGTCTAGCGCAATTTTAACTCGTTATTGTCTATCGTAAATGCCAAATCCCGTGTTTATTTCAAGTATATTTGGTTTCTTTTTGCCTTGTTTCCCGATAGTTTTAAAAGTGATTACACCCAATGCTGTCAAAATGTCTTTAAGAATTATCCCCTTCGCTATAGACCACCAGCCTGTTTGTCTTTGTTGTATTATCGAACGAATTTGCCTGTATTTATCGCCGATACGCATCTCCCATCATAGTTCCCGATATAAATTTATTTGTTGTCGTGGCAGGATCGCCACTTTCAGTGTGGGGAATATCCCAGAGACACTGAATAACTCACACACAAACCACTTTCTTTACAAAAACAACATTAACTTTATTACAATTACTTTACTTTATTACCGACTTTCTACCCCGCAACGTGTTCGCTCCAAAAAAACATAAACTCACATAAATTAACATAATTTGAATAATAATAATAATAACGTGTCATACGTCACTCCAATTCTTACAGAGGAAAATAAAATCTTTGTCACTGAAGTAAGTCAATTAAAGCAAGTTTTCTCAGTGTTTTTGTTCAAACAGCGGAAATATTTTGTTTTTTTGTCAGTCGTATAAGCTATAGTTTGTGAAAAAAGTTTATGAAAGCCATAAAAATATGGGATAAGATAAGCTATCGTGCAGTTTTTAACAGATATTCAAGTTTTTTTTCTATTTTCGTGAACCTATTTTGAAATTTGGCCGTTGTGAAATCAATCACGTTTGATGGCGTAAGCACTGTTATTTTGGCTTCACTTTTCACCCGCCAGTTATCGTTCCAGGTAAACAAATTGAGTTCACTGTTCCAAAGTTGTCCGCCATTATGTCATGGACGGTCATGGTTTCTACTTTATGCGCATGCGCGAGTGTAGGCCGGGAGAAAACTGGTAACTAGCAACCTCATGATTGGCTAAGACAAAGAATTTATTTTTGTAATGTTGCGTCAGAATTTTAAGTTTTTAACTGCCACTTTGCAAAATGCAACCCTTTTTCAAAAATAGTTTTGTACATTGTTTTGTACTCAGGAGTCGGGAAATAATATAGACAAATAAAGTCTTCCAAACAAGATAAATAGTCTAGGACCTGTAAAGGAGTTTGTATGCATTTCATTTAGGACAGATTATCTCAACTGTTTTAGGGTAAAATGACCATGGCGGTCAACATGGCATATGTGCCAAAACCCGAATCCGCGGCGAAAGTCCTGAAAATGACCACGCCCAGAAACGGCACTGCCGGCATAGCTCTAAATCCTGAACCGCCAAAGCTACAGCCTTTTTGAATTGCTTATAGTGTTTAGAATGGTTGCTTTTATGGGTGGTCACTGGAGGGTGAAATTTGTCTAGGTATCATATTTTACAAGCACCATCCCAGGTCAACTGCTAATTATGCATCAAATCACTCATTCACCTGGCAATGTCTATGTTTTCTTATTTCCTAAATTTTTTTGTCATAGGATGAAAAAATATGCTTATTTTAATATAATTATTATAAATTTCATAAGGAATGATATTGTTTTGTTGAGATATAACACATTTCATTTCACTTACACCCCGCCAGAACACGATTTCAGCCATATTTTGCCGATTTGTTTGCTTTTTATCGCCGAGCCTCGCAAGTATTATCCAAATGTTCTACTTTAACACAATGCTAGTTGACTAAAGAATAATTCAACCAAGTTTCGTCGGGTTTTGGAGTAGTGCCATGTATTTTATATTCGATTTTGTGTCCTTCGACATTTCCTCAATTATGTAGCCATTCCAATGTCTCGCAGCTTCTCTGCCCGATAAATGCCACTTCTTCGTACACATCTGCATTTATATTACAGTATCCAAAAATAATTGATTGTAGAATAGTCCCAATCGAAACATTGAAAGCATTAGTCCCACTTGGGAGTGAAAAACCTTCCCTTGTTCATCAAGAACGAGAATCTAAAACAAAAGGTTCAAAATAATTTGAAAGTCTCGCGCAATCTTCACGAAAACTCCTCGTGGGCAACATTACAGGGGGGGGCAAAACATTTTCACGAATACGTTTGGTGGTGCAAAAAGATTGCGTAAATCTCTGGTTTCTTTTTTATAGCTAAAGGAAACCAGAAAAATACAAAATTACGCGAATATTTGTTTATTTTGTCATAAAACATATAAACAGTTAAACACACGAACTTTACTTTGGGAGTTTGGGTTGCTGTGGTCGCGAACAAACGTATTCGTGAAAATGTTCACCCCCCCTGTAATGTTGCCCACGAGCGGTTTTCGTGAAGATTGCGCGAGACTTTCAAATTATTTTGAACCTTTTGTTTTAGATTCTCGTTCTTGATGAACGAGGGAAGGTTTTTCACTCCCAAGTGGGACTAATGCTTTCAATTTTTCGATTGGGACTATTCTACAATCAGTTATTTTTGGACACTGTAATATAAATACAGATGTGTACGAAGAAGTGGCATTTATCGGGCAGAGAAGCTGCGAGACATTGCAATGGCTACATAATTGAGGAAATGTCGAAGGACACAAAATCGAATATAAAATACATGGCACTACTCCAAAACCCGATGAAACTTGGTTGAATTATTCTTTAGTCAACTAGTATTGTGTTAAAGTAGAACATTTGGATGATACTTGCGAGGCTCGGCGATAAAAAGCAAACAAATCGGCAAAATATGGCTGAAATCGTGTTCTGGCGGGGGGTAAGTGAAATGAAATGTGTTATATCTCAACAAAACAATATCATTCCTTATGAAATTTATAATAATTATATTAAAATAAGCATATTTTTTCATCCTATGACAAAAATATTTAGGAAATAAGAAAACATAGACTTTGCCAGGTGAATGAGTGATTTGATGCATAATTAGCAGTTGACCTGGGATGGTGCATAGTCATTTTCTTGTAAAATATGATACCTAGACAAATTTCACCCTCCAGTGACCACCCATAAAAGCAACCATTCTAAACACTATAAGCAATTCAAAAAGGCTGTAGCTTTGGCGGTTCAGGATTTAGAGCTATGCCGACAGTGCCGTTTCTGGGCGTGGTCATTTTCAGGACTTTCGCCCCGGATTCGGGTTTTGGCACATATGCCATGTTGACCGCCATGGTCATTTTACCCTAAAACAGTTGAGATAATCTGTCCTAAATGAAATGCATACAAACTCCTTTACAGGTCCTAGACTAAAATGAAACTTTTTAGAGGACTTTCACTTGTTAAAGTCAACAGGAGGAAAAGCAGTCAAAAGACCAAAAAAAGGAGAAGATTTTCGAGTTCTAAAGCGTTTTAAACGGGTAAGTGTCTATTTGCATACTTGCTTTTGCCGATTGTCATGCAGTATCAGGGTTAGTAGGCTTCAGCGCATGCTCGGAGCCAAATACCATGCAAAAAGTAGCCAAAATTTACCAAAAGAGGCCAAACATCGTTCGGTCAAAAAGAAGCCAAATTCGGACGTCTGCGAACGCAGTGCTATGCTGAATTATGATTGGTTATGGTTTATCAACCTTACAATTGGCTGAATTTCAGCAATTCTGATTGGCTAGAATTACAACCAGGTTCTTTTAATGACATTACTTGAAAATGCAATCGATTTTCATACAATCAATGAATTTTCACAATCAAAAGGCCAAACTTTTTTTTCGCGGCCAAAAGAAAAATAAAGAAACCAAATTCGAGTTATTTGGCCTAGGTAATTAACTAATTTGAAAGTGCGTAGGTCATCCTGTGTGGTCAATACAACATTGATTAATTGTAGTATTAATTTAAATGCGTTATAGAATAAGAAACAACATATTTAACCTCAAAAACTTCATAGTATAAAAATACTGTTCAAAAAACAGTTGAAGTTTTATGACAATTTCGAAACGAAGTTTTATGACAATTTAGAGTAAATCAAAGCTAAAAGGGTACGTAATAACATAGCTATTTTATATAGTTGGGCAATTGATAATTTTACAGTTAAAAGTACAAACCTTATCGCTATTTTGCCATTTTGTACAAAAAATAAAATAAATATATATACGGCCGGTTGCGTGTTACCATGGTTACAGTGATCAACTCAGTACTTCATGTTACAATAACTTTTGGGGAGTATAATGGCGAGGGGTTTCTGCATGCATGTATTTCTAGTCATAACATTTACTCATTGTTTTTTTTTTGTATTTTCCTAACACTGGAAATTACACTTTTCAATGTTATGTGCATGAGGGCATGTAACCATGTAACCATGTAGTAACGTAGAGTACGTGGTTGTTTTCTTACCATTTGAGGTTGCAGAGTCAATTGCCTTCCACTATGGCATCCTAAATAAAACCTGAAAAATAGCGACATAGTATTTATACTCGCACGTCGTGGGACTCGAAAATTGATAAAGGACAATTTATTGACAACTTATTTCGATTGATGGTTGCTAAAGGCAGAAAAAATCGTTTGAGTCGTTCTGCAAATAGCCTTCTCTCTATAAGTCGACATCAATAAATTAATATTACTCCAAGATATTTCACTTTCTATGTAAATATGAATTTAAACATGGCATTATTATACAGGTCAATCTGGAGTTATTACAATAACTAGGGTACCTCCAAGGTAGGAAATGATGCGCGGGCTTTTAGTATTTTATAGCTTATTTAAACATGACGTTTATGCAACCCAAATTATATTCCGTAGATTGCAAATTATTAGCATTGACACAGTGTGTATGCCAGAAGATGTCAGGTTGCGGGCTGGCCTGCGCTGTGTTTAAGTGCATACTCTAGCATATGTTTTAAAGAGATGAAGGCGTTGAACTTAGTTTGACAGGATGAGATATCAGCAAGCAGTAGTGGAAAACTTGTTTACAAGCTAAATGTACCAGGTTTGTCACAAAACATGAAATTTTTGTAACATCTATTTCAAAATATCAATATTTTTCATGTATTGCTCTTCCACAAGAGCAATACATGAAAACACTCCAGGCCAACTTCTTACCATTATCTTTTCTTTTGTAAAAGGATTAAGAACGAAAGGCCACTTTCTGCCGAATTTAATCGGGCATTATCGCTGCTGTCGGGAGTGCTCGCGATGATTTTTGCTGCCAAAATGGCGAACTATTTAGCGTGACGTAATATTCTCGCTTCATTGCAAGATCTTAATACGGGTAGTAGCGAACTATTAATTATCTAAGATCTATATAATAGTTATGCTATCCATGAATAACTGAAACTCACAAGAACATGGTGATCAACAGAATCTACAACGTACCTCCTAAAACAAGCGAATGCGTGCTCTGTCTGAACAGGTATGGTACAATTTTGTGGTGCAGCTTGAGTTGGCCAAAATCCTGTTGTCAAGATTCTCACGTTCAAATCTACTCCTCGCAAATCAATCTACACAAGGCAATTAATATATGTCAATACACTGATCTCCAAAAAAGGATTACAGATCAAGCAATCAAAAACAGTAGAAGTACAGTAGTCCAATAGGTAAAAACACGTCCACCAAAATACATGTATTATTTAGTGATTTTCACAATGTTTGGCCGTAATCATTCAAATGGGATCCAAAATGGATAACTAGTAATTTCGGGATGCTCGTTCCAATGGTCGAGTTCGTAACCCAATTCTGTAACCTTTTTAACACCCAGTCCCAATTTCTTCGCAAACTTCGAAATGGCTATTGCACATATATACGTTCATATACCTATATCTTCAGCTACAGCTATTTCAATTAAGGTTGTCAGAAGCAATAGTCAAATGTACAATCTAAGCGCGAAGAGTATAATGGGAATGAGATCTTTTGTAGGCTAAAATGTATTGTAAATCGCCTCGTGGGCTAAGCAAGTGGTGAGCAATTATCATATTTGCATATTTACAAGTAAGTCAAGTAATACAGCTAGCTCTTTACTTGATCAGTCGCTTGATATATCAAAGAATACGCTATGCCCAGGCTTTTTCTTGACAGAAATAATAAGATTGCAAGTGAAAGAAGCAACTTTTTCTTGTAAATTTGTGCACGCGTTGTCGCCGGCAAATTAAATGCAAACCAGAAGGCAGAAGGAATGCATGTATATACCTGTGGGAATTGCCAAACAAAGGATCTATAATCATAGGTTACCTCATTAGCTAAATAAAACAGCTAAACATATTAAAATAAGATACAACAGTCTCGCTGTTCGCGCTTGGATTGTACATTTGACTTTTGTCTGTGACAACCTTAATTGAAATAGCTGTATATGCTGTCATACAGAAATGTGTGCGATAAATCAATATGAATTGCATTTCGCAATTTATATGGAACTACATTTCTTTTATATTACTGTACGTTGTAGTATTAAGCCTATTAAGTATTTGCCACCTAGTATGCCTTGAAAGGCGGATCTTTTGACACACGACAGACAGTAGCTGTCATATAAATATTTTGACAAGACTTGACTTTTCTTGATATTCAGTTTGATTATTAACAAAATGATAAAAATACCGATATACCGGTATTTCCCATATCGATTCTCAGCGTAGATTTTTTCCGAGAACTCGGGTTTCCTCTTATATGCTTATAGTAACATTAGACCAATAAGAATATCTATAGGGAGAACAGTTTAGGGGATACCAGTTCGTAGCATCAGATCGAACCGATAATCCGTCCAGTATAAATGATTAAATTTAGAGTACAGTAATATGAATTACATTAGAGTGACTTAATATGAATGAACGTACATTTTTAGTGCTGATGTGCTGTTTGAATTCATCCATAGTGGTGTTTGATAAGGTAATATCTTTGAACATTCTTTCCAGTTTTGACGTGAACTGGTATCCACATTCCGTCTAAAAATATGAAATTAAGACAGGCATTCGTTACATTTGCACGCTCAAATTTTGCCGACTAATCATGGGGGTTTTCAAACAATTTGTAAGGGAATTATCAGCCCGAGTTTATAGATATTAGCACAGTTGCTGCGATAAGGAAAGAAGTTTGAACTAAAACTTGCATAGTATCGAAAAGCAATATTGACACCGTGCGTGTAGGTACCGTTCGAGCCTTATTTTTGGGAGTGTGTGGGAGTCTGCGGGAGTGTGCAACATCATTAACATAAACATAATTAATTATGTATTGACGTCACAATAGCGTCACGTTACCAAGTCGCGTTACCATACGTCACCTTAGGTTACGTTACCATCTGGCGGCGGAAGTAATTAGTATGCAAAATCTATGACGTCACAATAGCGTCACGTTACCAAGTCGCGTTACTTATCTATATAGCTATAGCGTCCCTATAAAGTTCCCAAGTGTTGTGTTCCAAACACAGTCCGTTTCGACAACGATTACAACAGCAGCTTACTGGCTTTAGTACTTTGGATTTTACTCGTGAGAAGAATATACAATGACTATCGACATACTGTTCATGGCCGAGAATCAACTTGTGCTTCGTGTCAATATGTGTGCTTCTAGTTTTGAGAATAAAATCTTAAATTAATTGACAGATGAAGAGTTTGAGAAAGGGGTTCCCGTTTATACGGTGGCCCACAGGTGTCACGGCAAACACCAAAACTCCACGGCAAAAACAAAAACTCCACGGCAAAAACAAAAACTCCACGGCAAAAACAAAAGTTCACGGCACTAACAACAAAGTTCACGGCACAAACAACAAAAGTTCACGGCACAAACAACAAAACTCACGGCACAAACAACAAAACTCACGGCACAAACAACAAAACTCACGGCACGAACAACAAAACTCACGGCACGAACAAGAAAAGCTCACGGCACAAACAAGAAAACTCACGGCACAAACAACAAAAGCTCACGGCACAAACGGCAATTGAACAGGCGTGCAGGCGGATGCTGGCCAGCCCGTGTCAAGGTATAGAAATATGGCGGAGAACACATATAAAGAGTGATGTTTTGTCCACAGTGCGGACATAGCAATGATGCGGGAAATAAGTTTTGCATAAATTGTGGACAAGGTACGTATAAACTATGTCTATATATTAAATAGATTTGTAAATTTCATTGACATTGCCAATGGCATGCAATCATTGTTCTATATTTAATATTTCAGTTTCGCAACTTGCCCTATAGTAGTAATTTGCTGTCAAGTGTCAATTTTCAGTAATATGTCTACATGTATCAGTTATAACACACACAAGTTGACAGGCAGTAGATAAATTTGTGATATTTTGGAGGGTGTTTGTATTCCGAGTAATGATTAACGAGTAATGAGTAACGAGTAATGGAATTTATTATACTTATATGTTGGTAAGAAAAGCCTTAAAGTCATCGACAGAAGTCCGGTCATCTTTTTTTGCCTTTGGCTAGCAAAAACATTTAAATTAGAGTTAATATGCTTGTTTTTAGCACGCCGTATAACCACATAATCTTGGCAAAATGTTTCAGTTTAGTATTAATAGTCTACACTTTATAAATAACGTTGGGAAATCGTATATCTACCTAGTCTAAGATGATAGATAATTAGATAAACTAAAATCTAAAGTTTAGTTTTTTTACTGTTAAAATACAAATACTTCGGATGGCCGCAAAGAAATGACACCAAGTTTAAGACGAGGTTTGGGACGTTTCGAACCTGGTATTCAAAGAAGGCTGAAATGGCTATGTGGCATAAACGAGTATTATTAACTGTCCAGTCTGTTCTTGCATGCTAGCCGAAACGCGTGCCTATTAAAATGAGTCCAAAATATGACTATTATTAATATCACTGCCTGAAAGTATGTTATTCAAGAAAAGGATGACCGGACTTTGATGTCTTTAAGGGTTTTCTTACCATTACTCGTTACTCATTACTCGGAATACAAACACCCGTGAAATATGTGATTTTATAGTAAGAACGTGAGGGCAAAACTACTGTAAAATCCTGACGTCTTCAAAGAATATCCCTACGACTTCATTTGCACGTTTTTTTGAGAAAATCTCATAAAAATTACTTGGTAACAGTCAAAATACTAGAACGTGGCCTTGTTGAGGTTAAACCTAGCCTTATACCTACCGCACGTAGATCTGGTAGGAACACTAGACCTCTGCTAATTCTGTAATTATTTATAAGGTACCTAAATGCAAGACATCAACGTATCAAAGATCATTCTTTGTTCGTTCTACTAGGACTTGGAACACATTGGCTAGTGAGATCGATCTCAGCATGAACAACTTGAATTATTTTAAAGTTGTCCTTAAAAGCTATTACCACGCTTCGCTTGCAGCAACTTACGATCCTGACAATCCTAGGACTTTTAAAACCATCTGTTGTAAATGTAACATATCGCGTAGTCTTAAGCACTCAATTACCTGTTGCTATACTAGTTCTTATTATCATAATTGCATGCGTTTTCCATACTATAGTTTTAACTAACCAGGGCCCGCAGTAATTGGCTTACGCTGTTGCGGTTACCCTACCGTCCTCTAGTTTTTATGTAATGCATGTATATGTCTTATTTACTTTTATATATTTTTATCTATCTATTGTAATTATGACGGTGAAGCAATTAAATTACAAAATTACCTTCCAACTTTCGCTTTTCTGTAATAGTGTATTTCTGTAACGGTTACCGAATTATCAATTATGGTGTATGGTGAAATATGGCGATAAAATGTAGTTTTGTTTCTTTTTATCAGTGATAATTTAACTTACATATTATCGCTGTATTTCCGCATAATTTTGTAGCCACTCCAGTATTAACAATTAAATACAGAACAAAACATAGTATAAATTACAAACAAAAGCGGAAGTGGGAAGGTTCTAGTATTTTGACTGTAAAAGTGTTTGACAGTGGTTTTGTCCATATAATTATTTCTCCTAAAACTTTTGTGCTTGCCTCATATCAATCATCAGACATTAAAATAATTTTGACAACCCCCTCCCCCCACCGTCCATATGACGTTTCTCATGGGCTAAATCGATATGTGAGGCTTCCCTAAGATGAACATTTTGACTAAAGCGACAAATATTAGTGAAATATGCTCTCATTTTGGTTGTTTTTTGAACTATATTGTCATTATCAAGTCCATATTAAAATCATACGTGAATCGATGACAATGGCAGTCAATGCAACGCCAAAGCCAGAAACAAAGTACACGCAAGTAAATTAAACTATATTACATGCAGTCATATCTTGTGCACCAATCTTTTCCAAAATATCACAAATTTATCTACTGCATGCCTGTCAACTTGTGTGTGTTATAACTGATACATGTAGACATATTACTGAAAATTGACACTTGACAGCAAATTTACTAGGGCAAGTTGCGAAACTGAAATATTAAATATAGAACAATGATTGCCATTGGCAATGTCAATGAAATTTACAAATCTATTAAATATATAGACATAGTTTATACGTACCTTGTCCACAATTTATGCAAAACTTATTTCCCGCATCATTGCTATGTCCGCACTGTGGACAAAACATCACTCCTTATATGTGTTCTCCGCCATATTTCTATACCTTGACACGGGCTGGCCAGCATCCGCCTGCACGCCTGTTCAATTGCCGTTTGTGCCGTGAACTTTTGTTGTTTGTGCCGTGAGTTTTCTTGTTTGTGCCGTGAGCTTTTCTTATTTGTGCCGTGAGTTTTGTTGTTTGTGCCGTGAGTTTTGTTGTTTGTGCCGTGAGTTTTGTTGTTTGTGCCGTGAGCTTTTCTTATTTGTGCCGTGAGTTTTGTTGTTTGTGCCGTGAGCTTTTCTTGTTCGTGCCGTGAGTTTTCTTGTTTGTGCCGTGAGCTTTTCTTATTTATGCCGTGAGTTTTGTTGTTTGTGCCGTGAACTTTGTTGTTTGTGCCGTGAACTTTGTTGTTTGTGCCGTGAACTTTTGTTTTTGCCGTGGAGTTTTTGTTTTTGCCGTGGAGTTTTTGTTTTTGCCGTGACACCTGTGGGCCACCGTACGTTTATGATGATGACGAGTATACATTTCTTAAATCTGTTAATGCTTTAACAAGTTTTGCATAGTACATTTTGTACTTTAAATCATTAAACCGGTGATTAACACAGCCAAACAGTCATCTCCCCAGACATGCCTGAGCGAACACAAACCAGATAACTTTAAGCAAACGTGTTTTACTTTTGTAAGATACTGTATGATGTCCTAAGATAGTGTATGATATCTTAAGATATTGTATGATATCCTAAAATGATATCCTAAGATACTGTATAATATCCTAAGATACTGTATGATATCTTAAGATACTGTATGATATCCTAAAATGATATCCTAAGATATGGCATGATCCCTTTCTCTAACCTTAACCCCAACCCTAACTCTGATACTTACGCTAAAAATAGAAATTTTCAAAACCACATATCAGTTGTCTTTGCATGGGCGGGGAGCGCCCCGATATCTGGGACTCCCGGGACGATAAAAGTCCCGCCGGGACATATTGACTTATGTCCTGGCGGGACTTTTTGTGTCCCGGGAGTCCCGAGGGAAAATTGTCTTGCAAAAAGTTCGGGAGCTAGTGTTATGAGAAGAAAGTAAAAACAGAGAATTATATTTTGGAAAACAGATCTATTTCGATTTAGAACTTACAAGTAAAGGTAATATACTTCTAAGAGTATACAGTTTATAGGTAGTTTATTTAAGCGTGTACAAGACTTATTAAGAGTCATTGTCACCATTTTCGTGTGCATCAGGATAATGTTGGTCTTTGAAAATTCTTTTCAAAAGAAATTTTCTTTTATCAATAGCAGCCTCTAATGCTTCTTCAGGGTCAAAGTTATCATCGCTCACAAATGCATCCCTTGTTTCCATAATCTTTTTGTGTATTGGATCTCTCTTAAGGTCTCTTATCCATAGTAGACGTTCCAGATAAATATTTTGCAAGTCTTCACGAAGCTTTGGTAGGATAAGTAAGTACGCCTTACTATTAGCTTCTTCTTCAGCAAGACCATCTGCAGTGAAGTTCTGCGTTAGCTCTTCGAATTCTGCTAAATTTCGTTTTGATACTTTCTCTTTTAAAGGTGCCCATGGATCGCTTTCATATTCACCATCTACTTCGCTGTCAGTATTATCTAAACTATCCAAATCACTCTCTGGCGTAGCATCAGTTTCCACTTCATTGTCTGTATTATCTGAATTATTAAAATCGCTTTCTGACGTATCATCATCAGACTCTACGTACTTTCTTTTTCTACCCATCTCTACATCAGATTCTGTTGCTGAGTTGTGATCTCGCAGAGTATATAGTATTCCTTTCGCGTCTTCTTATGTTAAACCAACGATTAAGCGATAGCTATAGCTCCCACCTTCATCGAAGCTAACCAGTGAATGTTTCATTTTAAGAACAACATAACATTTTATAATTATGCTTATACATAATTCATAATGGCCCGAACGAACAGGCCCGATTTTACCCGATTAGGCACTATCAGGCCCGATTATGCACTATCAGGCCCGATGGCCCGATGCTTGGTCGGGCATACCTTGCGTGGGCAAGCCCAATTCTCCAACCAACATTTTGTGCCTTGTCTACCCTTTTGGCCCGACAGATCTCTTTCTTCTAGAGAGAGGGTTAGGGTAAGAGAGAGGGTTAGGGAGAGGGTTAGGGAAAGAGAGAGGGGTAGGGTTAGAGAATTTTTTTTCTTCTTATGACTAATGACTAATGACTTATGACTAATGACTAATGACTAATGACTAATGACTTATGACTAATGACTAATGACTTATGACTTATGACTTATGACTTATGACTTATGACTTATGACTTATGACTTATGACTTATGACTTGACTAATAACTTATGACTTATGACTTATGACTTATGACTTATGACTAATGACTAATGACTAATGACTTATGACTAATGACTAATGACTAATGACTAATGACTAATGACTTATGACTTATGACTAATGACTAATGACTTATGACTTATGACTATGACTATAGTCATAGACTATAGTCCATGACTTTTTTCAAGCGAGCCCAGTTTAGCAGATAAATTTTTCTGAAGTGAATAAAGTACATGCACTATTTACAAAAACAAAGATGTTTTGAAATCGAAAGATGAGTTTGATAAAGTGGGACGTTGCTTGGTTTAGTTGTGTCGGTTGATATGGAAACTTCACAGAATCAACAGATATCGACAGATATCGACAACAATCCAAAGGAAAATGATATATTTAATCTCGGTTGAAACAGGAAAAAAACTTTGTGAAAGTAGAATAACGAGGCTGGACGCATGGGATTCGACGAGTTACAAGGCGCCCGGTGTCCCTAGGAAAATTGGCACCCCTCAGAAACATGGATCTTAAAATTGAAAAAAAAGTGTAATCCAATATAAAATTATCATTCTAAAATTCATTAATTATTCATAAGCAAAATACAAAGGAAACTCATGACCCGTAGCGGTGTGGGAAATATTCCACCCGAAATTAAAGTTTTAGAACCGTTTTATTTATAAAACTAGAAATACATGCTTGCAGTAACCCCTCGCCCCAGCTGAACATTGCCAGACATTACATTCCAAAACATTACTATTGCTAATCTTTTTTATCAAAAAATCTGCCATGCAAAGGTTGTAGGCGAGTCGGATATCTGCGTTCAAAACAAATTTTTGGCTTAGAAAACAGAATTGGATCCTTGGCTCACACCCCTCTTCACGACGCAATAAAAGGCTATCGCCAAATGAAATGTTTTACTTGACGTAATCGCTGTGGTTTCCTTCATTTTAAATGTACCATTACAATTTTGATCATTACTCTAATAGTTTGGAAAGAAGAGTGGAAGGAAACAATAATATTTTGGGAAATATATTTTGAAAGAATAAAAAATGGAAATTTTGTTTCAAAGAAGAGGAAGCACAGTAGCCATGGCAACACGATAAAATAAACTTTTCTGGAGTACAAAACAGCTAAACAGGTTACAAAAACTACAAAACTAATTAAAATATTAGTTGCTTTAGCCACACAAATCTGAGATATATGGTGTAGGTATGTTCTTATGCATTCTATAAGCTTCAAATTAATGTTTAAATGCAACCTTCCGTTTACTAAAACGTTGCCAAAAGTTTATAAAACTAAACTGCCTTTTACTTATAAATTAGTTTTTGAAATGAAATCAGTTGAAAATATACAAATTCTCTCGTGTGAAACGATTTTGCTTTCCTTTTAAGTTGGAACTTTTTGATAGCATAAAATATAGGATATTTTAATTGGAAAGAAATGAAAATCTATGTAAATAAAACAACATTCTTACGGCTATATTAAAATACATCAACAATTTAATATAAGAAACTTGCCATATTTTTTCGACCATCTATCTCTATTTATCCTTTTTTATAAAGTATAAACGATAAATTTGTTCCGCAGCTTTTCCTGAAGTCCCAAAAAGGATCTTATAATTCAGACTTACTGATATGACTTACTCATGTTTTTTTAATTCGCTCATTCCACTCCTAACAAAGATTTATAGTGAGATGACCACCCATCACACCCGTCACACCCATGCGCCCGCAAAACTTGATGAACTTTGGATTTCCCATTGCTTTCCTTTCTTCCCGGGTGTAAATATCCGAGCGGAATTATTACCCTCGCACGGCGCTTCGCGCCGGCTCGGGGATAAACCATATAAAGAATACAAACAAATCCCTAACTCAAACTCCATTGTTCAACAATGTGCTCACTGTCCCGTCATGCTTAGGGGGCCCGTGTTGCCACAGGTCACCCAAATCCAACAAACACCCTCCCCCTTTTTTAGCTGAAAAGCTAATAAATATAAACAGATTAAATGTCTTCAGTGTCATTAATGTCTTTTATTATCTGTCCAATCTTCTGTACTGCCCTCGTCTTTGCTGCTCTAGGAATTCTTGGCTGAAACGCTTTCGCCTTCGGGTTTAATGCCTTCGCCTGGGGTGATTTGGTTGGTACACTCAACAACTCCATGGGGAACAGATGTTGTAGTGGTCTTTCCATTCTTCCGTTGCCAGTTTTAAGAATGGCACCCCGAACAACTCCGTCTTTCCCACTGATTAATTTCTCAACTCGTTCCATTTTCCAAATTCCTCTGTTCTTCTCGTCACTTTTAATAAGCATAATGTCACCAACGTTTATCTCCGATTCCTTGCCAGTCGATTGACCATGCCGTTCTCGTAAGGCTCTAACGTATTCGGATGACCATCGCTTCCACATCACGTCTTTACATCGCTTTAAATATTTTGCTCACTTGGCCATTCCTTTGGTCTCATCTAATTCTTCTGGGTCTTCTTCGGGTAGGCTGATATTTGCGCCATGAATCATTCCATTTGGAGTCAAAGGTTGGAGCTCGATGTCATTATCTAGATACCCTAAAGGTCGATTGTTCAATGTTATTTCAACTTCCAGCAGCACGTTCTTCAGTTGCTTGAAGTAGAGGTTTGCGTTTCCAACGGCTTTCCTTAATGAATTTTTCATGAGCCCAACCATTCGCTCAAAAAACCCGCCCCACCACGGACTCCTTGCGAGATTAAATTGCCAATTGATCTCTTGTCGAGCGAGATAATCGTTGACCACTTGACTACGTTTGAGTTTTCGTAACCACTTTGCCATTGCAGTAAACGTTTTCGCATTGTCACTAACGATTTTCGCTGGCCGACCTCTTCGTGCTATAAATTCAGCTAGACTACTCTTTAGCTCTTCCACGGTCATATCGGGAAGCAGGTCAAGATGTACAGCTCTGGATGTTGCACAGGTGTACAACGCCACATAACATTTTCCTTGGACTTTCTTCTTAACCTTGTACGAAATCGGTCCGGCAAAGTCTAGTCCTACTGTTTCAAACGCTCGACTGCCCGTTGTGCGGAATTGTGGGAGAGGTGCTTGCTTTGGGGTAGGTAATGGTCTTGCCCTGTACCGTACACATGTATGACATTTGTGCAACACCGACTTGACCAAAGACCTCAGTTTCTCAATCCACCACTTTTCTCGAATCTTGGCCATTGTCAGCCCCACTCCCCCGTGTAGAGTGCGTTCGTGTGCATCAGAAACTACGAGACTCGAAAACCGATGGTTTCTAGGAAGGTAGATTGGATGCTCTCCGACTATTCGCCCTTTACACCGAAGTACTCCTTTGTCTGCTTCCAATCCCAACTTTGACGCAATTTCTGAATGGGTTTCTTCTTTGGTTGCTTCTTCTTGAACGACTTTTATCCAGTAGATTTCGGCGTTCTCGATTTCGGTGGTAGTCAAAACACCTTTCTTCTTGTCTCGTTTGGCTGCGTTGGAGATAAATCTAAACGTCCATGCGGTGATACGCAGAAGTTTCCACAGGTTCCACTTCTCAAGAAGCTCGTCCAGCTTGTTCTCTTTCTTCACAATGATGGTATGTAGTGGCTGTTTAACTTTGCATTCCTCCCCGACTTCTTTCGATATCTTTAGTGTAATATCTGGTGGCCACTCATTTTCATCTGCTAACCATGGCGGTCCGGTCCACCACGTGGAGTCACGTAGCTGGTTAATATTTGCCCCTCTGCTTCCGATGTCCGCAGGGTTCTGGGAAGTTGGACAATGTCGCCAGATCAACTTTTTCTGTTGTATTTTAGAAACGCGATTAGACACGAACTGTCTCCATTCACCATCTCCATTCTTAATCCAATAGAGAGCCACTGTGCTGTCTGACCATCCATATGTGCCAAAAATGTTATATCCTACTAAAGCTCTGCGAACATTATCGATCAAATTTGCTACCATATGTCCTGCAATCAGTTCCAATCTTGGAATGCTAACATTTGGCTTCGCTATTCTTGATTTGGAGGAAACTAGACCTTGGGCTGTGTGCTCCTTCTGATGGACTACCGCATAAACTGCGGCACTGCATCCCTTCACACTGGCATCCCCGAAACCATGCAACACTATCCCAGTTATTTTCTCTCGATGAGGGGTAATGCACCTTGGAATGATTACCTCTTCTGGAAGATTTTCCTGCCATTTCTTCCAGGAATCTGCTATCTCTGTCCGTAAAGGTTCGTCCCATGTGTGCTTCTCTTCGCATGTTTTCCGATAGATCTCTTTCGCATCCAGCACCAATGGTGACGTCACTCCCAAAGGATCGTAGATTCTAGCTATCGCGCTCAAGATTCCACGCTTTGTACTCTCTTCTGTTTGCTTGCACTGACGAAAATCAACCGCTAACGTATTCTCTACTTTGTTCCACTTCGCTCCTAGTAGCTTTGTCTCAGTTGGTTTTGTCCCCAGCTCTTCCTTTGCGTAAGTTTGGTCTCCATCTGCAGATCGTTGATCCTCAAACTGCTGGTCGCTCGAGTGCCACTTATGTAGTGGAAATCCTCCTCGTTCGAACAGTTCTTTGGATTCTTCCTTGAACTTTTGCACTTGATGAATAGTTTCTCCTCCAGAGATCACGTCATCTACGTATGTGCTATTCTTAAGCTCCTCGACTGTGTCTGGGTATTGTTCTTGGCAACTCTCTAAATGCTTCGAAAGTGTTCCACCAAGTAAAAATGGACTTGATACGCTTCCAAACGGTACTCTCGTCTGTCGAAGTGTAACAATTTCCTTTGTCTCCAAATCTTTAATCCAAAAGAATCGTAGTACATCTCGGTCTGCTGGATCCACCCAAATCTGATGAAATGCTTGTTTTATGTCAGCCGTCAGTGCGATTGGCTTCAACCGATTTCTAACAAGCACGTTATGAAGCAATGGTTGTAACGGTGGTCCCTTATGGAGGCACTCGTTCAGCGATGGTGCGTTTGAGTTTTGTTTTGCGGACGCATCAAATACAATCCGAACTTTAGTGGTCTCCGCCGATTCTCTGATAACTGGTTTGTGCGGTAGATAAAATTCTCTTTCGCCCGTGGGAAATTCAGGAGCCAGTTCCACCGTACCTTGTCTCACCTGATCCTCTATAATGCTGTTGTATTGTTCCATAAGTTCCGGTTCCCTTTCTAGTTTTCTGATCAGCCCTTGCAACCTTACCTTGCTAGCCATCTCATTAGTAGGTAGAGGCGGATGTCCAGCTTTCCAAGGGAGTCGTGTGGAGTATCTACCATCTGGTAATCTTGTAAGTTGCTCGTTGAATTCTGTCAGGACAGAATCTGGATCACCTTCGGGGCCATCTTGCAACCCCAGCACATCCAGGCTGAAAAGCTGTTTGTAGTCCTCGCTAGATGTTCTGGTATAATAGAGATTGTCCGAGTCAGTCTCTCCTTGCCCCATTAGGGTCCATCCAAATCTGGTCTTTTCAGCAACTGGTTCTGATCTCTTGCCAATTTTGCATTCACTCGTCTTGATTCTGGCAATGTCGCCTGCTCCAAGGATTAAATGTATTGGGTGACGAGGTCAGTCATCTTCATTGTCGAACTGGATCCCCTTCAGATGTGGGTTGGCTTCCTTTACACTACGGATATCAGGATTATTAAGAGTTGTCAAAATTGTTCGGTCCAACTTGTTTACCTTCAAATCCAAACTCTCCTTACCATCCGTAGACTCAAGAGTAACATTGTAACTAGGCATCTTTTGATTTACAGTTGCTGTCATTGTTTCAATGTTTTTATTCTCCCAATTTGTTGGTCTTATTCCCAGATGCTTAATAAATGTTGAAGAAACAAACGAGCTTCCCGCCCCAGTGTCTAACAGTGCTCTGAATTTCTCCCCCTTCACTACGACAACAATGGTTGGGTGTATGGTTTCCTTGGTAACACCAATCATGTAATGAGATGTCTGCTCTTCTTTCTTAGTGCATATAGATGTATGGTGCTTGCGTTGATCGTTCATATTTCTCACTGACATTGACAAGCTCTTTCTCTGGGTTTCTCAAAGTAAAGTCTCGCAGGGCTGTCAATAGGTCATCAAAACCCCATTCTTGCCATTTTGGGTCTGTCCGGGTCAAGTCTGCCTTTATGGGGGCTAACTTGTCTAGGGTTTCTCTGACTAAAATTTCTGCGGTATCTAATTTCCCCAGAGTTCGCAATGAGTTCACACTCACATTCAACAATCGATAAAACTCATGAATTTGCTTAAGATGAACAGATGTTATAACTTGTAAATTCATAATCTGCTTACCATGAGCTTGAATGATTTCAGAAGTAACTCCATATTTGGTCTTGAGTACTTCCTTTGCCTTTTTGTACCCATCCTCTGAGTATGGAAGTCCTAGTATTTCCGTTTTTGGTCGTTCACCAAGTAGTTCCCGCAAGTAAGAAAATTTGGTTACAGCCGGCTTAGTTGTGCTGTCAATCTCTGACTCGAATTGTTCCCAGAACCTGTTCCAATCCAGTGGATCTCCCCGAAATTTACTGATCTCCAACTTAGGCAACCTTGCAGTATTTTGTTCCTCTTTAAACCGTTGCAATCGCATCTCTTCAAATTGTACATCATGCCTTCGCAGTCGTTCCTGTTTTTCTTCCTCGTCATGCAAAATCCTTCTGCGTTTCTCTTCGTCTCGGGCTTCGACAACCTCTCTTTTCCTGGCTTCTTTATATATAATAATATATAATAATAATGGCTTTATTTCCCACATTTCAATAGCGGATACACTAAATTATAATGTGTTTACAATTTGGTTCAACTACTAGTTAAGATTACAACTAATTCTAAAATATTACATGTATATACAAATTTATATCTAAAATACGACTAAAATATACGACTATATATATAGAACGTTCTCAAATTAAAAACTACAGTTTTAGCCTATCGTTGTATTTATCTATTGCATATACTAACGGACTGCGTTTAAATCTTTCGGTTCTGTAGAAGAAGTTATAAAATTTGTTCGGATTTGTTCGAGTTTCTCTTCCTTTTACCTCAGAGCATTTCCTAGGAAGCAATGAATGTAATTTATGTGATGGCTCTGACATCTGCTTGATGAGACGAACACATAAATCATCTCTACGTTCCTGTAACGTTTTTAGTTCACATTCCTGAAGCGCACGATTGTACTCATATTCAGGAACAATTATCCTCAAAGCTCGTTTCTGTACTCTTTCAATATCATTACGCTGTGCTTGCGTCAAGTTGCCGTTCCATACCTGGGCACCATACTCCAAAGTTGATCTGATTACACAGCAATAAAAGGTCTTGAGGTCATTTTTTGGTGCGCCATAACCCTTAAGAACCTTCAAAAAATATAGACGTTTGGTTGCTTTCTTAATAATCATATATCCCTTGTAAAACTTCTTCGACTTCTTCCAACGAATTCTCATAAATTTCAATAAACCCTTTCGGTTCAATTGCCCATTCATCTACAGCCTCACTTTCCAAACCTTGCACAAATTTTAGCTCAATCACTGTTGACACTAATCCATGTAATTTGTTGATTCTGTCTTCGAGATTTCCCTTATGTCGTACTAGTTTTCGTTCATTTTTAGACTCTAAAAACGCTTTAGTTTGGTCATCCAAGTGTCGAGTAACTTTTAATTGAGTTTCCAATTGTTGTCTTACCTCTTCTACCCGGTCAATAGCTGTTTCTTGTCGATTTTCGCTCGAAATATCGTCCATATTTGCTTGTGATTCCCCCGATGTTGACTCGATTTGGCCCCTTGTCAAAGGCATATTTCCATTAAATAAGAATCCTCTATCCTGCCAGGGTCGCCACCTTTCGTGTGGGAAATATTCCACCCGAAATTAAAGTTTTAGAACCGTTTTATTTATAAAATAAACCATATAAAGAATACAAACAAATCCCTAACTCAAACTCCATTGTTCAACAATGTGCTCACTGTCCCGTCATGCTTAGGGGGCCCGTGTTGCCACAGGTCACCCAAATCCAACAAACTTTTCAACAGCGGATCTATATATTTGATATAGACTTGCTCAAATTTTCTCCTTCAATTTTTACAGCGTAGATAACATCAATCTTCAAAATTCCAACGCCAGTGAGCGGTACAAAACGAGTCATTTTAGAAGTCATATACAAATATTTAAATCAGATAAAGACCTCTCGCGCGGTTTGTATATATTACATATAATGACTATATATCAATTCAATTAAGAACACGATCAAACGATTTTTAGAGATAGCATTTTATAAGATATTACAAAGAACTTTAGGAAGCGATGACATCGTGCGTCGGCGAATACCGACAGAACAACGTAGACGATCTACAATAGTAGAAGGTGTTAGTTGATGGAATACTCGAACTGAAATATATATACATTTTTTAGACCTAGCCGGAAGCAGTTGCGAAAAATGCAACTTAGGCCCTCTGGCAGGAATTGAACCTGCGGCCCTGCGATTCCGGTGCACGGCGCTCTAACCAACTGAGCTACAGAGTCCAGCTGCTGAGCATCAACCGCAAGAACGAGATGCCAAGAAATTTTTTTGAAATTTACCCCTACACCATATACTGGCATCCCTCCCATCATATATACCGAACTTGCGGTTGATGCTCAGCAGTTGGACTCTGTAGCTCAGTTGGTTAGAGCGCTGCACCGGATTCGCATAAGATATAGTAAAGCGTTTTTAGTGGGGGGCCAAATTTTCGGGGGAGCCAAATTTCCTGTGACACCGGTGTCAAGCGAAGTTTATGACTTCTGCGAAATACACGACCAAGCGTGACGGGTCATGCATTTCGCACGTGTAGGTGGGAAATACATGACGCTTGCTAAATATCTGACTCGGTCGACATGACTTTTCAGGGTTTATATCTCGATTTATATCATGTTTGATGTTTATAATAATGTAACGCATCCACCTCCGAAACTGGATTCAATTTGATATTGCTGATATTGCGAAGAAATCAAGATAGAACCGGAAGCGGTTTTTGAGTTTTTTTGTATACAATTGACACACCCACGATACTCCCCAAAATGCTGTAGGATAGCAACAAGTTGAACTTTGATGTGGGTGAAAATCGTGAAATATATGAAAATGAGCACATTTTCTCACCAATTTCTCGAAATTCAAAAGCTTAGAAGGTTACAATGGTATGTTTAATCATATTTTCCATTTCAAACATTATGATCAGATTTGCTTTGCCAGATCACATTTTTATTACATTTTATTAATCTGATTGGTTGGCTGAGGTCAGCACTTAAATATGATTGGTTGAGAAAAGGATGCGATTACAGCTCAAGATGATGCGAGCAACTTTGAAATCGCACTGCTGAGAGTGCGATTCGTGCTGAAATCGCACTGCTAAGAGCCAAGCGAGTAATCCGGCATCGTACATTGGGGCCTCATACAGGATGCTGGTTGATATTATCAACGAATATTGGTCGCCATATTGGTCGTTCTTCGTCATTACCTTGAGCTTGGAGATCATGTTCTTCTCAGCATCACCTGATACACTTTTATTCAGAAGTAACCTTTTAGCCAAGTGATGTTTGTAGTATCTCTCGAACACATCCTAACAACGAAGACGTAGCATTAAACAAAGCAGTATTGAAAGTAGTCCAGCACAAAATATAATGTGCTGCAGCCTTTCATTTTTTCCTTCTTTTCGTCCTTATGGGCAGAAAGTGAAGGGAGGATGGGGGGGGGGGCGTGGGGGCGTGGACCGTATTACTATAAACAAGTCATACAGTATGGCTCTTAAAAGGATAAGCTACCAGACCTGGGGCCGATTGCATAAAAATGCAGTTAAAGTTAACTATAGTTAGCGTTAACTACCGTAGTTAAATCCTTAACTGTAATTAGTTAACCACATGACTTAACTGCGTTGCGCAAGTTAGTCGAGTAGTTAACTAATCACACAGTTAACTGCCCGTGGGGTTCGTGTGGGGTGATTAAACATAAAATAACATAAAGTAAGCATTGATTAGCGAAAGTTGATAACCATTTTGAACACGACTGCGGACTCGTATTTACAAAAAATGGCGGTATTTTTATTCAAAATATTGAAAAATATACAAAAAAAGACCGATAAAGTCTACGAAAAAGGCGTATTTACCATGAAAGTAAAACTGGACCTCTTTGGTTAAAATTACATCTTTGTTTATCTTTGTTTATCATCGATATATCTTTCCATGCAAAAAATATTCTTCTTTCGCCGAAAAGATCAAGATAATAGCGTTTTAAAAGTTCACGAGCATCAGAGAAACCTTCCTAGGGAAGATGGCGATGGAAAACCCTTGGTAAGCGTTGCTTTTGATATTATCTTACTGATTAAAGTTGATCACTCCTAAAAACACCATTTTAACTGTGTTTTGGAAAGTTAACGATACCCTTAGGCATGGTTAACTTTAACTATGTTTTAACAGCAGTTTACGCCAACTACATTTTTATACAACCGACTTAACTACGTGATTAAAGTTAACGACTATTTTAATAACTGGAAAACGGCTAGTTAAAAAGCAGTTAAGAGTTTTATACAACCGGCCCCTGGAAATATATAATATATACTCACATTTTCTTGTATGTATCTGAAAAGCACCATACACTTGTCTAGTACGATTTCAATTTCTTGCTCAGATAACTAAAAAGTGAAAGAATAATTATATTACATAGACTAGGTAATAGCATATTTTCGAGTGCGATTTGAAAAAAACATGCCCGAGCGAGTTTTTCAAAGGCAACCAAACTTCTGCAATACGTATAGGAATACAGGCTTTAATAATTAGCTGTTATTTATGTTTCATACCTCTTCAGCATGATATTAGAACTCAGAGATCCCAAGGATAGTGCATGCAAAGTTCATGGGGGTAAAGTACTGATCATATAGGCTAATAAATACGGTATGCATGATTTGGCAATATGCACGTTTAGCACAGAAGATCTGATCATTTTTACACTACAGAATCATTTTTATACTCGAATTTAAATGCAAAATATTTATAGTTATAGAGCTTAATAGAGGTAACACAGCTGTAATTTCTTGCAACTCTTAAATATAAATTATTTGAATGACTGAATTATTCGCGTTTGTAATTCATTGTTCAGTGTGTAACTGTACCAAATGACTTTCTTCCAAAACTTCGATCCTTGATTTTTCAAAATTTCATTCGAAAGGACATTTCCTTTAAAGCGGAAGCATTTGCATGAGTTTCTATCACTTTCTATAAATAGCACTGTAAACAATGTTTACTTTTATTGTTTTAATAATAAAATTTTTAACGCGTCAATCCAAGAGAGAGTCGTACCCGTTTCATGGAAAGAAGCTGATGTAATACCTATCCGTAAAACAGATAAGGTTAAGGAAATTGAAAATGATCTACGCCCAATATCTCTAACACCAATTCTCTCAAAAACCTTGGAACATTTTGTCGCAGAGTGGATTATGTCACAGATCAGACACCTCGTTGACAGGAAGCAATTCGGATCACTCGCCGGCTTATCTACAACTCACGCTCTTCTATCCTTTTTTCATCATCTGTATGGAACTACCGACCAATCTGACCAATGCGTGCATGTACTGCTTCTGGATTTTAGTAAAGCCTTCGACAGGATTGATCACCATATTCTCATCAAGAAGATGGAGGAAATGGCCATCGATCCCGTTCTTATCGCATGGGTAAAACAGTTTCTTACTGGCAGGAAACAGCGGGTGAAGATAGGTAAATACACCTCAAGTTTCGAACCAGTGAACGGTGGGGTTCCACAAGGCACTGTTTTAGGCCCGATTCTATTTATGATTATGATAAATGATTTGTTGGTTGATTGGGACGATAGATGGAAATATGTTGACGATTCGTCTGTTTCAGAAACCCTTTCTAGAAACCAAGATTCGAACTTTCAAACTATTTTAGAAGGGATTACGCAGTGGTGTGCAAGAAATAACATGTCCTTGAACCCCCGTAAATGCAAAGAAATCCTCGTTTGTTTCTGGAAAAATAATCCAAATTTCCCTCCAATGATCGTTGACGGACAGCCCATTGAAGTGGTGAAATCCGCTAAACTCCTTGGCTTAATTCTCAAAGACGACCTAAAGTGGAATGACCACGTGGCTTACATTGTGAAAAAATCCGCAAAACGCCTTTACATGCTTAGACTCCTCAAGCGAGCTCGTTGTGACACTAAAACATTGATATCAGTGTATTTCTCATGTGTAAGACCCATATTGGAGTATTGCGCCCAAGTTTGGCATTTTAACATACCTGAATACCTATCCAAAGAAATAGAAAGGATCCAGTCAAGAGCGTTGAAAATAATTAACCCATCTTCATCATACAAAGAATCCTTGTCAGATCTCAATATTCCAACATTGTACTCTAGGCGCGAACAGTTATGTTCAAAATTTTTTAGAAAAAAGGTTCTTCCGCAAACTAGTCCCCTTTCCGAACTAGTTGAACCAGCCGATCATCCAAGCTACAATCTACGCACATCGAATAAACTCGTTCCAATTAACTGTCGGACAAATCGCTTCAAAAATTCGTACATTCCCTCGTCTGTAACGATTTATAATAAACATTGAGTAACTATAAATTTTATACATTTTTACATTTTTATTTGTAAATAATATTAATATCTTACTAGAAGTTCTAAACTCTTCCCATATTATAGTAAATACGTTTTTGTAAATATACAATATTTTTCTATTTAACCAACCCTGTAAATGATAGATGTATTTCAACCTGTATGGTTGCAAAGTTTATATTTTTCTAATAAATTCAAATTCAAATATTCCAACAAATTCAATTATTTTCGTTAGCACGCAGCCTGTGATTCCGTCAATTTCAGCATATGAGCGCTTTACTGCCAGTAGTAATACAACAAGCAACCCCTATAGCGAACCATATGAAACACAGCTTGTAGCTTGATTTGTGCATGCTTGATTTGACAAAATCACGCACAACATTTTCGATAGGTCTTGTTGTATATTTTGAAATAGTCAACATCAATATTGGGACATGTTTAATATGGCGAAACTCGTGCCTCAGATTAATTGAACATAGCCATAGACCATATGTCGTACACTGAAATAGAATATCGTTACAACTGCAACCCAAATAATATATGCCAATTCTAAATCTCTTGTCCAAAAATTCAATTTTCGGCACACACTCATACGTCGCCATGTTTATTTTATATGCGCATTGATTTGCAGTTCTCACAAAAAGGTTAGGCGGGTAATTTATCAACCTTTCCCAACGTTTCCATTAAACAGACAGAAAAACAATATGAAACGCGCAATTGTAGCTAAAAATAATACTTTTTCAATGTTTGAAAAAGTAATAATAAGGCCTTGAATTATATATAACCTAATAGTCAGAGAACATCAAGTGTAACTGTAAGCTCCCCCCGGATTGTTTACTCTATACATCTATGCCTATCTGAGTCACTTATGTTAATTTTTGCCCTGCAATCACAATAGTTGCAAAGTGAAACTTTGCACTAAAAACGACCGCTTCAAAACGACCGCTTCAAACTGACCGATTTCAAAGCGCTTCAGCCAAAATGCTACAACTGTAATTTGAAACAGATTACTGATCCGTTTGAAACAAGGGTGCACGGCGGTACGCTTTTTTATCAATTTTAAGAGTAAATTCTGACACTAGTTCTCATTTCCTATCTGCATGAAACAATCTGTGAATTATTAGTATTTCATCTTTGTCTTCTTTCGTTGCAAAATATTGCAGAAAAAAGCTTCGAAAATTTAGATTAACTTCACGTAGTCTAGGACCTGTAAAGGAGTTTGTATGCATTTCATTTAGGACAGATTATCTCAACTGTTTTAGGGTAAAATGACCATGGCGGTCAACATGGCATATGTGCCAAAACCCAAATCCGGGGCGAAAGTCCTGAAAATGACCACGCCCAGAAACGGCACTGTCGGCATAGCTCTAAATCCCGAACCGCCAAAACTACAGCCTTTTTGAATTGCTTATAGTGTTTAGAATGGTTGCTTTTATGGGTGGTCACTGGAGGGTGAAATTTGTCTAGGTATCATATTTTACAAGAAAATGACTATGCACCATCCCAGGTCAACTGCTAATTATGCATCAAATTACTCATTCACCTGCAAAAGTCTATGTTTTCTTATTTCCCAAACATTTTTGTCATAGGATGAAAAAATATGCTTATTTTAATATAATTATTCTAAATTTCATAAGGAATGATATTGTTTTGTTGCGATATAACACATTTCATTTGGTGGTGCAAAAAGATTGCGTAAATCTCTGGTTTCTTTTTTATAGCTAAAGGAAACCAGAAAAATACAAAATTACGCGAATATTTGTTTATTTTGTCATAAAACAAATAAACAGTTAAACACACGAACTTTACTTTGGGAGTTTGGGTTGCTGTGGTCGCGAACAAACGTATTCGTGAAAATGTTCACCCCCCCTGTGATGTTGCCCACGAGCGGTTTTCGTGAAGATTGCGCGAGACTTTCAAATTATTTTGAACCTTTTGTTTTAGATTCTCGTTCTTGATGAACAAGGGAAGGTTTTTCACTCCCAAGTGGGACTAATGCTTTCAATTTTTCGATTGGGACTATTCTACAATCAATTATTTTTGGATACTGTAATATAAATACAGATGTGTACGAAGAAGTGGCATTTATCGGGCAGAGAAGCTGCGAGACATTGCAATGGCTACAAAATTGAGGAAATGTCGAAGGACACAAAATCGAATATAAAATACATGGCACTACTCCAAAACCCGATGAAACTTGGTTGAATTATTCTTTAGTCAACTAGCATTGTGTTAAAGCAGAACATTTGTATGATACTTGCGAGGCTCGGCGATAAAAAGCAAACAAATCGGCAAAATATGGCTGAAATCGTGTTCTGGCGGGGGGTAAGTGAAATGAAATGTGTTATATCTCAACAAAACAATATCATTCCTTATGAAATATATAATAATTATATTAGAATAAGCATATTTTTTCATCCTATAACAAAAATATTTAGGAAATAAGAAAACATAGACTTTGCCAGGTGAATGAGTGATTTGATGCATAATTAGCAGTTGACCTGGGATGGTGCATAGTCATTTTCTTGTAAAATATGATACCTAGACAAATTTCACCCTCCAGTGACCACCCATAAAAGCAACAATTCTAAACACTATAAGCAATTCAAAAAGGCTGTAGCTTTGGCGGTTCAGGATTTAGAGGTATGCCGACATTGCCGTTTCTGGGCGTGGTCATTTTCAGGACTTTCGCCCCGGATTCGGGTTTTGGCACATATGCCATGTTGACCGCCATGGTCATTTTACCCTAAAACAGTTGAGATAATCTGTCCTAAATGAAATGCATACAAACTCCTTTACAGGTCCTAGACTAACGTTGTTTATTTAAATATTGTGTTTGAATTCCTACTCTCACATGGACATCCGCTGACTTACTATATCGAATTGTCGTTTGTAAAATCGAGGGGAGTGAAACTGTTGGTAAATCATGTAAAATCGTTCGACAGACGCTGTAGCAAGTTGCTAGGCACAGCAGCTGTTGCTTGGGAACTGCCATCTATGGAATTGCCCAATCTAGGATTCAGTTTGGCGTTTGCACATTAAAACGTGAGTATGCCGAATGATATTATCATATTTAATAATAGATTTCAACGGCTCAAACTTTGCCTATGGAGTCAAATTTCGATATATTGATGTCATATTTCGTTTCATTTTATAGAATTGAACTTTCGAATATGCTGGTGGCAAAATTCTCTTGTAAGCGTAAAAAAACTAAGAATATCTGGTAGATTTCAATATCCTTTGATATAAATAATCTTACATCGTCTTGAGACCACCAACAAACATTTTTGCCCTGAATAACGACACAAAATAAATATTTTGCGCGGTGATAAAATATCCAAGATATGAGCCGTATCCCCCCCCCCGGTTTTGCTACGACATTTGGAGAAGCGATATTCAAAATTCTTAAATACTCTTGGTTAATTTGCATCACGTACCGACAGTTTCACTCCCCGCTATTTTTTATTTTACATTTCGCGCGGATTTTACAAACGGAAATTCGATACAGTAAGTCAGCGGATGGCCATTTAAATAATCAACGTGAAGTTAATCTAAATTTTCGAAGCTTTTTCTACAATATTGTGCAACAAAAGAAGACAAAGATGAAATAATAATTCACAGCTTGTTTCAGGTAAGAAATGAGAATTAGTGTCAGAATTTACTCCTAAAATTGATCAAAAAGCGTACTGCCGTACACCCTTGTTTGAAAGCCAAACCAACATTTTTAAGTCACGTTGTGCCGACAAAACAGCGTGACGACATTTTAATTAATGCTGACGTCAGCAATTTTTATTACTAAAAACTCTGTAACTCTGGAAAGAATAATTGCACAAACCTAATATTTTTGTGGAATGTTCTTCATAATGATGGATAAAACCTGCTAAAGTATCAGCGCAATAATCTGGATTTTAAAAGTTTATTATTTAACGTGAAACCCCTCTATAGTGCAGAAAATAAAATATCACTACTTCCCCGCCATTACTAGTACACGCACGGGGAAAATATCTCTATTTCTATTTAGAACGCAACATTTACTGAATGAAATTCAACGGTACTGCATGTGAGCTATGAAACAGGCCTAAGGAATGTCAATATAAACCTACCCCCTTTACTCCTTTCTTCAGTTTATCATCGATGAATAACGATATGTACTCGGGTGACTTGTCATTTAGATTTAGAAAATATTCAAATTCCTTTAAAATAAGAACAAATAAAAGACGTGTGAGACTTACTTAATGTTTAAGATTTCAGACAAAGTTTCCAACAAAATTTTACGATTTACGTTTAAACGGTGGAGCAAGCCATATTATAGAATACAAAGCCTTTGGGCAAATGAGGAAACATTAACATTGCTTCATTTATTAAATCACGATAGGTATATTTTGATGCAGCTAATTCTGACGCGGTCGCAAATTTACTTCTATATGTATCCCAACCCGCCCTGCCAACATTCCCTGTGGGAAGAAATCGGAATACCCGAGGAAAACCCAGAACTTTCGGCAGAGCGTTGGCAAACTCTTTTCACGTGAATGTCCCGTGTGTCCGCGACGAGAATCAAACACACGAATTCAGAGATGAAAGGCGCTTGCTCTGACGGCTGCGCCATGCGCCTAGTCATGTTTTCGAATTTGTGGGGAAACATTTTTACTTCCTGGGAACACCAATATTTCCAAGGGCGAACAAACGGGAAGATTTTAGAGTAGGAAATATTGAAATTTTCAAGTGTTTCCGCAAGAAGGTTTTCTAGTTTCCACAGGGCTATAATTTTCAAACGTGTGGTGCCAGTGTAGGTAGCGTCTATACAATAAGCTTCGGGTCTTTAGGATCAAAATACTATACCTGAAAAATACAACAAGAACTTCGACGTTTTGAGCGAAGGCCCTTCGTCTGGAAGTTAGTAGCGTGGGTCGGGGGGAAACACGTGCTTTTATAGTGTATACAAAAGCGATCACGTGATAAAAACAGATGGATTTAGTCAAAACAACCAATAAAAAAAATATGGAAATTACCTTACAAAATATATTAGCATGGAAAAGGTGAACTAGTGATCCAAGGATAGTGCAAAGTTTTAAAAGACAAATACTATGTTACATGGTAGTGCGTACGTAATTGTTACGAGGACACACTCTACGAGTCTACGGACAGAGTATAGCAACTTCTACTATCTATAAAATTCGCCAGAAACAATACAGTAGCCGTATTTATGAATTTTGTGTATAAATTGTATACGGAAGTCGACTTACCTTAGATCGCTGGTAAAACCAATGCTGTATACTACAACTAACATATTCGATATTTACGGTATAAAGGCCAAAGGTATCTCATCGGGTCTTGAATCTTGTATTTGAATTTTTTTATATATAACCAGCACCAACTGAACTACCAAAGTCCAAAATATGTGACATGTTTGAGGCGAAACTTACGCTTCGGAATTTATAAAAATATTGCAATAATGAATATTCGACCCATTCAGTATTGTCTATTGAATATATAAATGACAAAACGCACTACTAATCCAAAAGGCCAAAATGAAAACGTTTATTTATAAATTTGATCGTATTTCCATTTGAGTTTACACTATGATGTATATATGTATGTATGATAGCTCGTGTGAATTTTCGCCCCTCATCACAATACTGCAAAGTTAAAAACTTTGCACTAAAAAGACATGAATAGGAGAAATACGAACTACTGTATGTATGAGATGTGGTGAGATGGTGATCGCATTTGTATACACTATAAAACTTCCAGACGAAGGGCCTTCGCTCAAAACGTCTACGTTTTTCTTAGGTAGATTGATCCTAAAGACCCGACGCTTATTATAGTATAATTTTTCAATTATACACACTGAGTCAATTGTTCCACTACAGAGTGTATAGAAAACGTAATCCAACTTTGGAACGTAATCATGCGTTAGGTATTAAGTTTATAGATCTACCTTTTTCGTATCAATGAAAATCAAGTCTGTAGCTGTCAAATGATACCTTGCTTGTATCATTGTGAATAAAAATGGCCAACTATACCATACGATTTGAAATTTCCGGTCGACAGGCCATTTTAGATCAGATAGTATTTGGCCATCATAGTATTTGGCCAGATCATATGTATACAGCCTGTTAATACACAATGTTAATACTCACAGACGAAATAGCTTGCTTGAAGACTTTGTCCGCGTTAAAAGATTCTTGAAAAAAATGATCGAACCGATCCTTCAAATCTAGTCGAGCCTACGGAAGAAAATAATGTATATATACAATCCGTCATGAAAAGAAAAAGCAAAAATAATATTAGGTATTTATAGGTATCTATTCAAAATACAGTATACTGTGATTTATGAAACAAACTTCGAATAAAAGTTCCATGTTGAAACCTAATATTTGAGAAATGTATTTTATTGGTAAATTAACAGGGAATTAAGATTTGCTTCTGGTATATTAATGGTATGTATGCAAACAGTGGGCGTACAATGAATGAATATATGATTATACAGTCGCCAACAAGCTGTGCACACAGTCGCTTCAGGCTTACCAACCAGGTTTCTCCCGCCCCTTGTCGTCGAATTTTTTATTGGAGCTTGGATTGCATGCTTCGCTCGCCGACATATTAGTCGGCGTTAATGGCGTCAATATCCAAGGCAACAAGATCGTCGAGGTTACCCTGACGACTAGTTTGGTAGAGACGGATAATTATGTAAAAAATACTAATTATAACGGATGACTAGTTGCTATTGGGGATGGAGGAGGTACCATTGGTTGGGTAAGGATTACAGTAATCCCTATGCTGGTGTTGGTGCTTCATTATTCATGCTGATGCATCGCGAACAGCTTAGTATAATAAAAAGCAGTTTAGTATAATTTCAGCAGTAAATAATGGCTTTCAAGTGTTTTGATTGGTTGGCTGAGCAGTAAATCTGAGGCATTATTTACTAGCTGGAGTAGAAATAATGCTTTTTTTTCAAAATAGTTTCCCAAAGTCGTTTTGTAGTGACTTCCCTCCATGAAATTAAACAAATAAAGGATAATGCAATTCCACAAAACACAAAATAAGCAACAAAATATGGGGTTAAGCTTCTTAAAGGTAATAAGTCTTTTTGCAATTAATTTATTAATAATTTGTTTGACAAATTTAAAACTTACGAGTGACAAGCAAAGAGCGACAAATTGCACTTTCCAATGACGTTCATTCACATTTAACACGAACATGACAACAATTAACTTGTCTAAGCGTTTTAAATTGTTTGATTAATGATCTTTCTTGTAAATTTTAAGCATTTTCAGCGCCATTCGGCCATTTAGACTTCCCGAGTATTTTAGTAGACATTACGTATTTAAAAAGGAAGTAAATTATATTCATAACGGAAGCGCATGTTGTTGTATTTAACTTTATGCATATTTTACTACTGAAATTATACTAAAACAATTATTTACCTCAGTCTCGGTGATTATCGGTGAATATTCACCTCGACTTCGTCTCGGTGAATATTCACTGATAATCACCTCGACTTCGGTAAATAATTGTTAAATAATAAGAATGTAGCGTTATTGGTCTCGCGTGACTTGATATCGTATTCAATGTTAATAGTTTATTTCATGAAATTGTCGACAGGTAATGGCTAGGAAATGGATTTTATTCAAAATACAGTTGATATCTTTTACGTTCTACTGGCATATCGAAAACACATAGGGCTGCCTGTATAAAATGGTTTCATCCAGCTTGACGAAATATTGGAGATTCGAATTTACGTATAGGGAAACATACTCCGAATATTGACATCTTGTAAACCCAAGATATAAGTAATTGACAACCATGCAGGCTTTTAGCCAGTTGTCAGATGCTCATAATTCAGCGTGTTTTCGACAAAAAGGCATCGAAATGTATGCAATAACTAAAGCAAACCGCAGCTAACACCTCTGGAAGTCTTCAAGAAATATAACAAAATCTATAAATTGCCAATTAAAGAAAATATTTTCTTAGGCCGTCCACAACGACTTTGAAATAGAGTCGAAATTTGAATTTTGTGTCTTGTTTTCAATAACTAATTTTTATTAGTTTTACAAGATGTTAATATTCGGAATATGTTTTTTCTTATATTTCGTGAAGGATTTAGAATTTACATACCTGTACATAAGTAATAGCGTTCTTCCCAGAGTCTCCCGTCTCCTCCTCCTTCACCAAGGCGTTTCCCTGTTCACGTAGATAAGACCGTATGCAATCATAAATTGCTTCATCACCGCCTTTTACTCGTAGAAATAGCCGGAAGATTCGCCTTAAATCTGTGGGGAAAATGAACACATTAGATTATAACTTATATGTACTCAGAATGGAGAAATTCTTCATTCGTAAAGTGACATTTCATACCAACCTTCGGTTTTGTTATGTTTTAACATATGAACGACTCCTGAATTTTCCATCTATGAATAATAAACAAAATATATAATAGTTTGGTGGATTCATAACGAAACAAAGGCAATGCACGTTTTTGAGAAAGCATTACAAGCTATTGAGATTTCGCACTACCAACCGCTGTACAATACCGACACACAAATATACGAGTGAAACATGTAATGCAATGAAATTTCAGCACTTTTTATTTCGTTTTGTTCAATTCTTTAGCTTATATTTTTGAGATGTTCAAATAGTGCCGCCGTTGTTAGAACTGCAGTTGATGTCAATTGGTTCTAAAAGTCTGTTACGGTTTTTAGCAGTAGCGGACCACTTTGCAAAACAGCACTACATCTAATTCATTCAGAATAACGTCATTTTCGTAGATGTTAAACTAAGACACGACAAGAAAAATCTTACCTCCACAACAGTCTTCATATGCTTGGCAATTAACTCATCTTCTAAAATCTAATGTGTAGGAATTGTGTGTCAATTCTAATTCAATGAGTATACACTTAGAGCCTGTTTTTACGGAACAGGGCAAAGCAGGTAGTACGTATTATACCGTAAGCGTGATAAATTCTGGTTCGTATATATTTCAGAAAATTTAATCCCACATGCCGAGATAATAATTAGAGGCAACGTACTGTACATGTGACACCATGCTTTCACCAGCATATTCTATTTTCGTCACTAAAATTGGGTGGTTTTGAAAAAACCGAAAACCGACAACAAGGCACACAATTTTCTGTCCACCATCCGGCTACCTTGGTTTCCTCACACAACAACACCAGCTAGACCAAAGATAGCCTGCAAGGCAGGCGCTTGTGGGTTAGGAAAGATCAAAGAAGAGAGACCTTTTTTGGAGGACTGGAGTATAAATAAGGTATATATAAAGGTACGATGATATCGTAGTATTATTCCAAATCTTATTTTCTGTAGCTCAGTTGGCAAGAGGGCTGCACTGGAATCGCAGGGCGGCAGGTTCGATTCCTGCCCGAGGGCATATAGTTGCATTTTTCACATTAAGTTAGGTCTCACTCGAAATTTCCATCTACAAACACAATCAACATATTTTCAATAACCAATACAGTATATACGTTTACTCCGCTCTTTGAACGCCATGTTACATGAGGCAATTTTCCCTGCAATCTTCAACGCAATTTTGTAAGAAAAAAACGTTACTGTTTTGTTGCGAGCTGCAGCAAAAATGCTTTGTATAACATGACCTTTACTTCACGCGTACTTAGCGTGTAGCTTTTAAAGGCACAGTGTCACCTGCTGAACGATGTGATTTAGTACCCTCAAACTTGAAAAAGTTCACGAACTTTTTCAAGTTTGTCCCAGTTGTGGAGAAGGAATGGCGAATGATTAAATGGCTCATTATGTAATAAAAATCGGCCTAATTTACACCCAATCTTCAATTTAAATAAATCCCGGGCGTTTATATTAAAATTTGACCTTTGGTCCTTCCGTGATCCACTCAACATGATGAATAATATTAAATTACATATTGTGTATACAGCGAATAAAATCACATCGCTCAGCAGGCGACACTGTGCCTTTAAAATGTATCATACCTTCATAATGGGTTTCTCTGTACTTGGATGAAGATAATGTTTCGCGCGCTCAGATTCTTCATTGAGACGTTTTTCCACCTTAAAAAGAAATTAAAGATTTCCTTTTATACACTACTATATTCAGATCTTGCAATCACGCGAGAATATTATGTCGCGCTAAATAATCAGCGAGTTTGGGTGGCAAAAATCATCGCGAGCACTCCCGACAGCAGCGATAATGCCTGAATAAATCCGACAGAAAGTGGCCTTTCTAAATTCTCACACAAGAGCAACAACTGCAGCCTTGCTTTGACGGCTAATTGACGCAAAGTTTATTCTTATTTGGTTTTAAATATTTGCCACCCAAAATGGCGTAAGCCAAACAAAGCATCACATTATGTGTTGTGACGTCACTTGCAAGGGCTGAATAGGAATATCATGTTAAATCCAATTACTTTTTCAATATACACAGATGCACTATTCTCCGTCAAAAACGTCTGCCCTTCAACCTGTAATAAAGAAAACGTATCCTAAGGTAAACATCACTAAATAAGACAGTAATTATAGCATCATGGACGCATCAACGTATCAGACTTCACTCATTGGAACGAAAATAATAACATAAATCAAAATATTACAATATAACTGAAAAGGTAAGAAAACACTCAGATAATTACCCTATAAAATTCAGCAGACTCGCTTAAAAATTTCTTCTCAAAATCTTCCTCGTAAACACTTCTTGAATCAATGCCAAGGTTCATTAACATATGACAAGCGTTCTTTACAGCCATCCTGTAATAAACAATTGCCATTTTCATTAGGGAATACCAACATAAATACCACTTAACTCTTTCCAATCTGTATCACTTAGATACTGTATATGAACGAACGTGTGGTACCAGTGTAGGTAGTGTCTATACAATAAGCTTCGGGTCTTTAGGATCAAACTGCCTGAAAAATACAACAAGAACTTCGACGTTTCGAGCGAAGGCCCTTCGTCTGGCTACTAGCTTCGTTTGGCTACTACTTCCAGTACTTTAGTATTTCGCCATGTCTTATTCCACCCAGACGACTTTATTCGTCAATGGGAAGTCTTTTTAGATTTTTTTGGGTACCGACTTAATCTAATACGGGGACGTGGCGAGAAAACAGTTACCAACGTCTCGAGGACAGCTCTAATTTCTTTTTCACCCGTCTCCATCTTTGTTCTCTCTCCTCCGCATAGCCAATTAAGATCAGTTTAATCATTTGCGCAACCATTGCGCTCGAAGGTACGCGGCGGTATGAAGTTAAACGATGAAATTCCGAACGCGGGCGAGGAAGGGAAGAGAAAGGAAATGCAAAATTGGCTGGCTCTGCGATTACTTGCACAAATGGACGATTTCTCTACATATAGACAATCCATCGCATCTTTCAATACTCCTTTGGTTTTATGTTTTGATTTTTCATCTGGCGATACTTTGGACCAAGATCTACTGGCCAATGTATAAATTTTGGTATTTGCAGTGTTTAACTATACGATGAAATCGCGTTTTTTTTTCTGTTCTATTCCTTCGCTCGTGCGCCTATAAAAGCCTCTGCGGAGGAGAGATATCTTTGTTTACAACGAGAGTCCATAGTTTTTGCCACGCAACTGGAACTGTGAAGTTATAGCAACTGTCTTTCATCATGTCCCAGTACTAGATTAAGCATTGCTTAAGTTCACTCCAGTTTCCATTTGTAGTAACACAAGACCAATATGCATGGCTAGTCCTTACTAGGATTCTTCAGAGAGCACAGAAGGCATCTGGTAAAATTTAAAATATCAAACGTTTTGGAGCATCATAACACTTACCCTGGAACAACTTCGCCTTTCCTGAGCGATAACAATGTATTACACAAGTGGTCCCAAATGCTTCCATGACGAACAACCTGGTTGAAAGAAAATATTTTCAGATTTAAACAGTGACGCACACTTGTTCGGGTTGCGAATTCAGTTTGCCAACATACAACAAACCCTTTCGTAACTACAAATCTCTGCAGTTCTTAAAACCGTTTTGGTTTAAGTTTCATGCAAGTTTGCTTAAATAATGGTTTATCAAGCATTTCTTGTTGTAGAATCATTGTTAATATACAGCTTTGTTACACAGCTAAATAGCTATCATTAAAACGGTCGCTCCTTGCCCCCGGCCGTAACCGAGTGTTGGACATGTTTTCGTCTTTTCGATCGAAGATCAGACGTCGTAAACTCATGCTACGCGTTTGTGGTTTTAAACTTAATACACCCTCCAACCCACGCTTTGCTGGTTTAGAAAAGCAATACATAAAACACCCGTTTGCTAATTACATGCTGCTGTATATCTTTGTACCCTTTTTCCCCGAATACACGCGTCCCCCAGATAAAAACACATGCGCCTATATCCGGATATAGGCATTCGCCTTTACGTGTTCAAAATTTGAGTTAGACAAATACTGCAGTATCAAAATGCTTTATCGTAAATGATTGAAAATTGTCTGCGAGTATATAAATGTTAGGGTCATAGTTGTGGAACGATGACAATCATCGTCTTGCGTTTATTGCTTTTTGGTTATTCTTTCAAGATATTCGTTAACGATACCCTCAATTTGCATCGTATATTATTATTTATTATCACAAGATGAGCAATCGATGTAGAGGACCGCAATATTCAACATTGTTTCGAAAGCTCAGAGGTATATGTACCTTGTAGATGAAGTCACAGATTGAGAAATCAGAATAACAAATTTCTGTTCATAAAACGCCAATGCACAATAGTATACTACGCTATGAAAACCTTAGGTATTTTTTTATGCGGTCAAAATCGATGCATCTATATAGGTATGAAAACATGCAATGCACGTACAAGTAGGTATATTCAGCAATGCTCTATATACAGTAATGGCTATATCTTTGTGGAATCGCTCAACCGCGTGCTGGAGAAATAGTAACAAGCAAAATCCACAAATTTTGTGCAGGTAGAAGATATTACAACATTAAATCACAACTCATTATAGACAGTATGAAATTTGCAGAGTTCCAAAGCAGACAATATCTCGTTTGACTATCAATATGCGCACACTCACCAGATTTCTGAATAAAATTAATCCTAAATTGTACACATTATCTACACCATTCTGCTGCACATATACTCGGTCCTAAAAATTTAAATTACATAATTATAGAAAAACTTGAGTGAAACTATATAAAAAGTAGAGTGAAAGTTCGCAAGTTGATGAGAGTTCGCAAGCGGGAGTGCGCATGAGAGTTTCATCAACTCTCATGCTCCGGTCAAACGAGAACAAGAGTTGCATGAGAGTTGACTGGATATTACCACGCGTACCGGGCAAATATTTGAACCAGCTCAAAGTTAATGAGGTTGATGAGGGTTGATGAGATTTGGTGAACAAAAGCTAACGAGAGCAGGGGATAAAAATGCTTGAGAAATGCCGTACGAGGTCGTACGCTCTATAACTAAGTTGGCGTACGTTTTATCGATGTTGACGTGCGATTTTCTAAACTACTAGTTTTATCCATGTTCTCCGTTGCATTTATTTTCTGTTTGTAAGAAGAAAAAAATGTTTCGCGGGCGTTTACCCAGTTTTCAATGCAGGAAAAGATGGGCCTTACTCTAAACTAAAGAAACCGTTAATATTCAAAACGTTGTTACTCGCGAGTTAACCGTTAAACAACGTGAAATTTTCGTAAGACTAAAAACCGCTGCAGATAGCGAGATAGAAAAATGATGACGCTAACTCGGACGAGAGAATGCTCGTTATTTGAAGTAATTGTAGGTTAACACAAAGGAGCTGTTGCAAGTGTACGTGATTGTACGTTTCCTTAAATACTCGACGTACGTCAAGCATTTTTTGGAGTACAATCGTACGTCCGTACGCCTATTTTTCAACCCCTGTGAGCTAGAGTTGCAACTCGCATCCTCGTTTGACCATGCAGGGCTTTATACATCACGGCTTGGGCCGATTGTACATCGGGTTATCTCTAAATAGGAGCAGTATGAATGGAGACAGTGAACCTACCATGTACATGAGAATATCGCGGATCATGACCATTGTTTTTTGGTGGTCACTCCACGCGAGATTGATAACATCCAAGAAATTATTACTCAGAGAATCCACAACGTCTTTCTGCACCTGTAGGAACATTGTAGAATTGATCCCAAGGACAGTGCAAAGTTCATGGGGTAAACTACTGATCATATACGCAAATGAATACGGTAAGGATTTGGCAATATGCACGTTTAGCACAGAAGATCTGGTCAGAGTCATTTTCACACTAAACTATTATTTCGAATTCAAATGCAAAATATTTATAGTTATAGAGCTTAATAGAGGTAACACAGCTGTAATTTCTTGCAACTCTTAAATATATTTGAATGACTGAATTATTCGCGCTTGTAATTCATTGTTCAGCGTGTAATCGATCCTTGATTTTTTCAAAATTTCATTCGAAAGGACATTTCATTTAAAGCGGAAGCATTTGCTGAGTCTATCGCTTTCTACAAACAGCACTGTAAACAGTGTTTACTTTTATTGTTTTATTCCAACAAATTCAATTCTTTGCGTTAGCACGCAGCCTGTGATTCCGTCAATTTCAGCATATGAGCGCTTTACGATTTATTATTTTATTCACGGCCACGGACTTATTAGAAAGCGAACGAAATATATTTCCTCGTATATTTCAATATGCTGGCCATAAATCAACTCTCTCTCGTACGATCGAGATCACGCCTGTTCACCGGCTATGCTGCACGCAAATTATATTCAAATTGCGTGTTATTTATACACTGACACTGTATAACGTGTCTGACTGTAGATCATGATTTATAGCTAAATTAGGCTGATGCGATATTGAAAAAATATCGAATATCCGTAACATATATTATCGACAAAATCGATATTATGCAAATGAGAAAGCCTATTATATTTGCTGTTTGTAATGCGGCACGCGGCGCGTGTAAAAGCAAACACATAAACGGCAAGGTAGTCAAGTTTATGAATATACAAGTAATACAACTGCGATTTTCTTTCAATTTAAACTTTAAAAAGCGTGAACTTTTACGCCCGTCTTTTATGTTTCTGAAAACTATGCTTCAAAGTTCGAACGTAGCTTTTTAAGGTGGCTCCCTACAATTTTTGAAATATGGTAAATTTATGATTTAGATTGAATTTTTTTGAAGAACTGTTACTTGTTAGAAAATAAAATTGTACCGTTGCTATGATAACAATGACTTTTCAATATGGCCAACATTTTAGCTTTTAGCACTTTACATGAAAAATCGTCTGGTAACCCCCATTTTTTCATAAAACATTTTCGTCTAGTACAGTAGATTATCTGAACAAGTTTAAATTCTGTAGAGCAAAATTTTTAAAAAATTAATAAACATGATTTTTCGTTATAAATTTTTTTTGGCTCTACAGAATTTTTTAATCTCGTTCAGATAATCTATTTTTCTACAGGAAAACGTTTCATGAAATAAAAAATGTGGGTAACCAGGCGTTTTTTAAAGTAAAGTGCGTTAAAAGCCAAAATGTCGGCCATATTGAAACGTCATTGTTACCATAGCAACGGTAATGACGTCGTTTTTGGGAACAATTTTCAGCTTCAACGTGATTGTACAGGGATGGATTTACTGGGGGGGCGCAGAGGGATGCACACTCCTCCTAGCCTTGGCCAAGGGGGCGCAGGAGGGGTGCCAATTTCCAGGATTTGACACACGATGGTCGGTTGCTATGTAATTTTCTCCCGGAAGCAAAATGGCGTCGTTTTTCTTTATAACTACAAAATACCCAAAATCTAATCAAACCTTTTTTGCTCTCAGAATGAATATGTTTAATATTTTGTTGTATTTTATGTACTAAAACATTTAAATGAAGTGCTTTTGATATGTATATTTCACCGTAGGCATCTTAAACAAACGAAATGATGCAAAGAATTAGCTCTTGTAGGAGAGGTCATCACTCATACTCATAGTACTTAATGTTAACAAATAGATTTTCCTCTCGGTCTCGCACCAAAAATGTGCGTATTTGACTTAATTTCGTGGGTAATTCACTCCAATCTCAGAAAAATAACAGAAAACGCTTTGAACGTTTAGATTTGATATAGATTTATTGAGTTTAGGCCTGATGCAGTTGACGCGGGTTCCATGGTCAACAGTTTTATATATATTTTATAAAACAGTTTGTGTTGGATTATTAGTATGTGTTTGATCGTTTTATAATAGTATATTTGACTATTTAACATATGGTCCCTACTCCCTAATGACACACTATTTAAAAGTATTTACATTTCCTAATTTTGAAATTTGGCGATTTATAAAAGAGCACATCTGGAGAAACGCCAACACTGTGACCTGTGTATTTTTTGCTTACTTTGGTGATATACTTAAAGCTGCACAATTTAGTTTAAGGGAATATTGAAGATAAAGGCACATCATATCTAGAATTATACTTTTCAGCTCTAAATATCTAGTTTAATACCTTTTCGACTTGACTATATAATTCTGCCCAGAAATATGGTTAACATAGTACAAAAAAATATAAATTTATTGCTTCATAAATGCTCATATACCTTTGCTTTATGTAATATACTAGACTGCAACATTAAGGTTTTATAGCGCAGCATGCCGGCATGGGCGCGAGATGAAGTTACCACTGAGTTAAGCCTGCCATAATTGAAGGTTGAGGGAAGGGTATTTGCATATTGTCCTTCAACTTGATTGAACCTCTCGGCAACAAAAGTTAGCGATTTCTCCCAAAAATTCAAGGCGACCTTTCCAAATTACATCTACCTGAGTGTGGCTGGAGTCTGTTACACTTATGGCTTTTTGAACGCAGCTGTTGTGACGACCATGAGCTGATTTATAGCGAATATGAGATTGAGGAAGAAGGTTAAACAAAATGGCGACCGATATCATTAATATTTGCAAAATAATGCCGTAAAACCAGCTATGTTCTGAACGTTGTTCTCGGCTAGTATATAGCTAGAAACACGCAGAATATTATTTCTTTTGATTTGGGTTTTTCAAATATTCAAACTAATCAGTTTTAACACATAAATTTATAAAAATTTACGAAATAATTGGTAAAAATTGCATATATTTGTAAATTGCGCAAAATTTACATGCAACTGTGGGGATGTACAAAAGTCAATTCTATTTAATATTGATTCTACTACTGTGGGTACCCTTAGATGGTAATTTGTGGCCCTGTAATTATGCGCATTTCAAACAAGTAGGGTCCTGAAGTCGATCTATTTGGCGACGATTTACACGGAAACTATGCAATATATTTGAAATATAATCACACACAAATGTACACGGCATGATGGTGTCTCAAAAGAGCATATAAGATTAAATATTTACTGGAAAGGGAGGTTACAACGCTTTTACAAACTTTAGCAAATAATCACTCCTTCGCATTATATACAGGGAAAGCGATTTGATCACGTGACCGAAATATTGAAAGGGAGAAAATTGCATAGCAACCAGCCACCGTGACAGGGCATTTATCAAACAAAAGTATAATATCGGGCCATTGATGGGCGTTTTTGACCATCTAGGCCATCTTATTTTTAAAAACATTCTGACAAGATAACCCCCTTCACCCTGTAGGGGGTCCTCAGTAGTGATTCACCCTTCCTCGGTCGCCGACCACGCCCTGCCTCATGACCAAATCCCGCTTAGCACCCCCCCCCCCCTTATCAAATCAAGCTGGATCCATCCCTGTGATTGTATACTTACAATCCACATATACAGTAATTGTTTATATTTTTATACATCCTATGAACAGTATGAAAAGAACATAATCAAAATATACAGTCTACACGCATGCACAGTTGTATAAAAGCATCAGAAGAGTAAAACGAATCCAAAACAAATTTTCAACGAGAAACACAAACATGTTCGTCTTGTCCGACTAAAGCTGACTCGCTTTGCCGTTACTATTTATCCACCTTTGTTGAATAATCTTTCACTTTCAGTCGGTGCACTGCTTGTTGGAATCGCCAGATATTGTCGGAAATACTGTGAAAGGATGCATCATACACCTATTTTTTCAACTTTAGCAGAATATAATTGCAGAAAAAGAGAAATGAAGTTGTTACGTTGAAATTTTCGATCGTTTCGGTATGCGTAAATTCGAATATCGAATATCGATATTTTTAAGGCATGTAGTAAAATACGCGCCACCGGAACACCGGAATACCTCCGTGTTATTATTCCGGTATTCCGGGGTTCCTTATTTTACTACAGTGGTGTTCCGGTGTTCCGTTGGTCCGTATTTTATATATACTACATGCCATTTTTTAAATATCGATTTTTATCGAAAATATCGATTTATCGCATCAGCCTAACTGCTAAATGATTTTAATAACTATTAGAGTAAAATATCTCTCTAAAGAAAATAGATAGAATTAATACACATTTAAAAGAATGTATAAAAAAGTTTTTATTATAAACAAGGAAGTGCTTAAATCTTCAAGAATAAAAATACCATTATTTTATAACATTTCTATCGCATTCGCATGAACAGATGTGTCAGAGTTTCATAAACTGCCAGTAGTATTAATACAACAAGCAACCTCTGTAGCGAACCAAATGAAATACAGCTTGTAGCTTGATTTGTGCATGCAAATATTCAATATATTTCATACAGATTTATATAGTCTCTATAAATGCATGTACGACACAACATTTTCGACAGGTCTTGTTGTATATTTTTAAATCGTCAACATCAATATTAAGACATGTTTATGGCAAAACGCGCGTGCCTCAGATTAATTGAGCATAGCCATAGACCATAGTCGTACACTGAAATAGAATATCGTTACAACTGCAACCCAAATAATATATGCCAATCCTAAATCTCTTGTCCAAAAATTGTTCTCAATTTTCGGCACACACTCATACGTCGCCATGTTTATTTATGCGCATTAATTTACAGTTCTCACAAAAATTCGTGTTACGGGGGTGCCATCGCCCGAATCCTCATTGGCGACAGGGAAATTCATTACGATATGAAATATATTATAGGGACGATTAGGCCGATAATTTATCAAACTTTTTCCAACGTTTCCACTAAACAGACAGAAAACCAATATGAAACTGTAGCTAAAAATGTTTCAATATTTGAAAAAGTAATAATAAGCCCTTGAACTCTATTACTCTATACATGTATCCATCTATACAGTACCTATCTGTGTCACTTATGTGAATTTTTGCCCTGTAATCACAATAGTTGCAAAGTGAAACTTTGCACTAAAAACTCAACTTGTTCCGTTAATACAAGGGATAGCCTATAGTAGCCACAGCTTTAGCCACTCATTGGCCATGACGTAAATTTACTAAATTACCCGTAAAATTAATTCAGTTTCCATTTCGGGATTATCCGAAATTACGCATGTCACTGAGATTGTAGTATATCTGTAGAATGAAACAAGTTTAAGCACTGTACTACGTGCATGACAATGTATATGGATTGAGTTATATTTCGGTTCATTGCATTGGATTTTTTAATGACGTCAGTAATTGACAAGCAATACGCTATACAACACGCGCAATTGCGCGAGGTGGCGTGAGCAACTCGCCAAGTCCGGTCATGTTGGAAGTTCTTTCGTAATTTCGTTTATATTCCCATGCACACAAATAGTCACGCGGGTTTGTTCATATACTGTAGCATACAATTTTGTTTTCGCGATTCATGCATAAGGGGGATTTTGTGAGGATTAATATATCCAGTCACCTTAAGAGGTACACGCTAAACCAATAGATAAAACAGGGGACCTAAATATCAAGAACTGTTTGTCAGTTTGTCTTATGGCATTTTGCAGGAATCAATGTTAGGCCTGTTTCATACGTCGCACTATATCGTCGAATTTAATTCAAACGAATTTAATTGAACGAATTTAATTCAACGGTAGTGCGTCGTATGAAATTCAATGGAATAAAATTCGTCTGATGATTTAAATTCGTCCAAGACGTTTTATTCGTCATGGTCAGACGGATAAAACGTCTGTAGCGCATCTTCATTTCACACGACGACGTATCGTCGCGTCGAATTAAGTTAATGTGAGCTTCAATTTGTAATCCATGATGGCTTCTTATGAATTCAATTCTTGTGAACTGATTTCGTCTTTTGAAATGAAACCATCTTAAACTCGATCAATCGACGGATTTATTAAATTCGGCGTATGAAACAGGCCTTATATCAAAATGCACTTATCCTTGAATGTATGTGTAATGACTGAAGAATACTAAATTAATAATAAAAAACATTTTGTCAATTTTAAGGAATTTAATGTATAGTTACCTTTAGTTCTAGATGTTCCGTGACAACTTTCTTCAAGCCAGTATATAGTCTTTCTCCATGTTTGTGCAACACCATCGTAAATGCATTCCTAGCAACGTAACATGGTTAACTGTATAAGGCAACATTTATACTAATGTTTTCCAATACACGCGCAGTCATTAGTCATTAGCTTACCCAAGTGCTCACGAAACAAGAAACCCGCTACGGTTCGGTACCATACAGTACGGTTAGAATGAAAAGAAGACTTAACCTGGTCAACACCCGCTAACTATTTGTACTGTAGCGAAAATCATAGCAGGTATGCTTTCCGTTTACTTTACGATGCCCGATTTTCAGTTCTAGCATGAAGCAACCGAGCACCTGTATCTCATTAAAACCTTTTTATTGAACCTTTTTATTGAACATTACAACCTTTTTATTAAGTGAGACGCAAGCGCTCAGAGAGATTTGCCAGTTGCTTTCTGCGAAAACTGGAGATGGGACAGGCTCGTATGGCGTCATATTACCGCCAATATTCATGATTGCCATCATTCAACATGTTTCCGACATTGAAGTTATTTTGGGCATTGAAGTTGTTTATTATTCAACATATTTTCGACATTGAAGTTAAATCGGACATTGAACATACCGATTATTCAGCACTCATCAGAAGTTGAATGTTCGAAATACACATGAATATGAGAAGTTGAATATTGGCGGCGATAGATCATAGCGTGAGATGTCCGCCAATATTAATTAACATAATTCCCATCACCCCCCGGTACAGACACAAGGAAAAATATCAGATTCGCCGTGTTAGTTTCAAACAGTGGTTTCAAACCAAGGTATAGTGCGAGTCCGTTTCTGGCGCACGAAATAAAGAGATTTCTCACGCGCTATTTACTGTATGCATGCGTACCTTATAAAATAGAAAACGACAGGACCAAGACGTAAAAACGTTAGTAGTTATGTATACCACTTTACGGCATTTTACGGCACTTTTACTTTCCCAAGGTCATCATTCAAAAACTGCCGTATAATCCCATTATCCAAAACTGCCGTATAATTCCTCACTCGTAAAACTGCCGTAAAAATCTTGTCAAACATTTCCCGAACATTTCCCGAACATTTCCCGAACATTTCCCGAACATTTCCCAAACATTTCCCGAACATTTCCCGAACACGCGTGCCAAACAAAAATTGAATCCGAACCTCGCACACAAAAAAACAAAAACATACACAAAATGTCAATGGTACACGAAGTAGTAGTAGAAGTACAACTTTTAACCGAAGAGCAACGAGACATGCAAGATCTTAAAGAGCGAGAAGAGAGACTCGAACAAAAACTACAAGAGCGAAATTTTAGAGAGCTTAGAGAGCGAGAAGATAGATACAAACAAGAGCAAGAGCTTATAGAGCAAGAGCTTAGAGAGCAAGGCGAGTGGAACGAGCAAGAAGAGCAATATCTTAAAGAGCGAGAAGAGAGACTCGAACAAAAACTACAAGAGCGAAATTTTAGAGAGCAAGAAGAGAGACACAGACAACAAGAGGTACGAGACATGCAAGATCTTAGAGAGCAATATCTTAGAGAGCGAGAAGAGAGACTCGAACAAGAAGAGCAACGAGAGCGAGAGATTAAAGTACAAATACAAAATTATAGAGCTGTGTTTGACACTTGGGACGATCAAGAAGCACGAGATTTAATAGAGCAAGAAGAGCTAGACATGATGAACGAATCTGACGACGACGACGACATGCAAGACGACGACATGCAAGACGACGACATGCAAGACGACGACATGCAAGACGACGACATGCAAGACGACGAACTCAGAGAGCGAGACATGCAAGAGCTTAGAGAGCGAGACGAGTGGGACGAGCAAGACGAGTGGGTGCTTGGAGACATGCAAATTGCGCCTAAAGAAGTATAAAGAAAAAACATTCTGCATAAAAAAGTAATTTGTAACCTTGTTTGGTTACAAATACAAATACAAATACAAATTTTACACGACCTCTTAACTTACCTTAGTACCCATATGGTAGCGTGTCAAAGTTGTCTAAGACCACTCGCTTGTTGTAATCCAACGAGAAAGTCTTTTCTTGGTACTTATTCAAAAGAGAAAAATTTCGTCCATACTACTACGCAAACACCGCATTTATGTAGTGTTTGCGTACCCAAGATATTTTGCAGGAGGGCTAACAAGTTACAAATGGAACTGGACATCGCAATGGAATACGAGAAAAAGTACATGGACGCAAGACTTCGCGCACAGGAGCTTCTAGTAAAAATAACACAGCAATCCATGGACACCCTGGACTTGGAGTCCAAAGTTAAAATCCTGGAGACAGAGAACTACAATTTAAAGATGGACTTGGAGACCAATGGTGTAAGAAGCGCGATACTTGGAACCCTCGTATTGGAACTGGATTCCACAACAAAAGATTTAACAAATTTAAGGGAATCTGTTAAATCCAAAAGAGTTAGTGTTGTTTAAAAACAAATGGAGTATCTTCTTTGTTGTGCTTTACGCCTTATTACAAATCCAGGACTACTTACGCTTGGATGGTTTTTGTTCGTTTGTTATTCCTTATGGTAAGGATTCGTATATATTTGTAACCTTTGTGGGTTACAAATAAAAACTAAATTAAAACTCCCACTACCTACCTCGTAATGGTAACTCTAAACTATCCCAGTCGATATCCACACCATAATCCTGTTCCAATTCCCTACAAAAACTTCTACACACCATATCCAGGGTGTCTATTGCATTATCTGCTTGTGGATTACCTTGGTTTTCTAAACTATCCCAAACTTTTTGGTACGCACAGATAAACTTTTGTAATTTGGTTACAAATAACTCCAAGTCCATTTTTAATTTATAACCTTTTTACTGTACAACACACACACAATTTGGTTTAATCGAATATTATATTACCACCAAGATTCCGCTTCCTCTTTCTTTTTCTTTTTCTTATTAGACTCCAAAGCATGTAAATTTACTATAATACCATCCTCTAATTTTAACCTCTCCTTTAAACTTTGTTTTTTATGTACTTTTAGTTCCTCTTTTAACTTTTGGACTTCCGATGTTTGGACCTTGTTATCCTTTTTAATTTCTGTTAAACTTGTTTGGAGTGGTTTAATATCCACATCTACATTGGTTTTTAAAGTTTTTAACTCCCAGATATCCTGTTTTAAGGATTCCATCGTTGTTTTTAGTTCTTGTACCTCTTGTTTTAAATTTTCCATCTCTGTTTGTACAGCAAATGTAATATCTACATTGTTTGTTGGTTTTACATTTGTAAGTGGTGGTGGTGGTGGTTGTGTTGGTATCTCCGCAAGTATTCGTTCCACCAAGGCCTTTTTGTTATGTTTCCCATAGCTTCTTGTGTTTGTAAAACCAAGGCTTCTCCCAATATTACGAAGTTCTAGGATTGGTTTTTGCGTTAAGGATTCCATTACTTTATGTGTGTATTGTGTGTGTATTGTGTGTATATTGTGTGTGTATTGTGCGTGTGTGTGCGTATTGTGTATGTATTGTGCGTTTGTAAAAGCTGTTAAAAGTTGTTAAAAGCTGTTAAAAGCTGTTAAAAGCTGTTAAAAGCTGTTAAAAGTTGTAGTGTGTGTGTGTGTGTACTATGGATACCAATGCGGTATTAAGTACTTATTAGGGATAAAATATACTAAATCCTGGTGGTAGGTAAGTTTTATTTGTAACCAATGTTAGTAGTTACAAATAATGGTTTTTTTACATTACAAACCTAAAATAATACTTAATCCTCCTCCGGATAGTGGTAAACAGTATATGTAGGGTCCAACTCGTATTTATAATCCGGATCCATAGCAAGGCGTTCCTCTATTAGTTCCTCCTCCGTAAAACTACGAATTTGTACATTCTCCACTAATATACCATCTTTCCAACGTAAAAATCTTGGTTTAGTTTGTTTTATGCTATGCATATTTATTTAACTTTTTTACCCACAAGGTAAGAAGATTTGATTTGTATAATGGTTCCCTATTGGTAATGTCGTTTGTCTCCACAGTGTTTTCCTGGAACACATGCACAGTCAAACTCCTCCATAATTCTGTTTCCAAGACATATGTTTCTAAGTTCTTCCACATTCCCATTGTTTTTAAGTTTTAACAACTTTTTGTACTTGTTTGGAAGAGGTATGTCGTCCTGTGTTTTTGGTTTACATTGTTCTAAAACAAGTTGTTGGAGTGTTTTTGGCTCCATAGTTCTTACTTTTAATTTTGGAGGTATAAATACCGATCTAACATCCATAGTATTTTCCTTTTTAAATGTCTCATTTCGCACAAGACTTTTGTAAACAGCATCCTTTTTGTGGTACTTTGCAATTGTACCATCCCCACACAAAACAGCTATTATTTTTGTTTCCGGAACCCAAATTTTATCTATTACACCACCATTAATACTATCGTTGTATATTATAGGGAGTTTGTCTAATGGTAGCAGGTGCCACCACTCCTGGTCTTGGACAACAGTAACATTTCTGTATTTTTTTCTAGTTACCTTATTTGTTTGTATCTTACCAAGTCGTATGGAACAACCAGTAAAAAGTTCTTCTGTTTTACTCTCTAAGTCCTTGCCAGCATGGTAATGTGTGTTACCCACAACTAAAATTAGATTGTCTTTGTTATGTCTTCTAATTGTGTAAAGTCCAGTTGGTGTAATAATTTTATGTGTTGGAAATTCTAGTAGGCTTTCCAACTCCTTAAACATTACGCGATGGTCCTCCGGGAGTGTTGGTAGCGTTTGTGGTTCCAAAAGGGTTGTGTTTGTTGGTACCTCCAAGGGGGTTGTGTTTGTGTTTGTTGGTACCTCCAAGGGGGTTGTGTTTGTTGGTTCTTCTTCTTCCACCTCCCCCAAGTCCACTGTGCGAAAGCTAACAATGGCAAAGTTGTTACGATTATATGCACCACTTCCAGTCCTACAAACATAAAATCTAGTAGGGTATGTTGTTAATCCAAACTCTATGCCAACAGGACGACATTCCTTTTGGATGGAATTATCGAGCTTTCTACTTATACTAGTATTGCTGTTATATTTTTGGCCATTACATAGAAAAAGAATATCGTAATGACCGCCAAAGTTGGACTGACACTTTTTGGTTGCAAGAATTCTAAGTGTTTTACCTAGGGGTAGTTGCATTAAAGGTAAGGCTTTCCCAGACTTTTTTGCTTGTAAAAGTTGTCTCGCCACCTCGCTTAGTTTGCTCTCCTCTAAACTAATTTTCTCCTGCTTCTCGCGTCTTTGTTTTGCAACCTCCTGTATTTTTTGGAATGTATGTTGTAAGGACTGTTCCATAAGTTCTGCCTGTGTTAATACCTTGGTTTTATAAAAAACTTCTGGAATTAGATCTTTTCGTACAACCTCCCGGGAAAATAATGTTTGGAACAACCAAGGGGACCTCGAGTTTTTATTCGCTGCTCGCTCCGAGACCATTGGTGTACATGTTGGTGTTTGTAACATACCAGAGTTCTCCAATGCAAACGGGTGTAAATTTTTAGAGCATGTAAACAAACTTCGACCATCCACTACGCGTGTTTGGTCTTCTGTCTCCTTTGTTGCCGGTACTTTCTTAAAACTAAAAAATATAACATCCATACAAATGTTAAAAAGTTTTGTATTAAGGATCGGTGTTATTACATAGTCGAAACTTACAACATCTATTGGTAGTGTTTTGGATAGACTAAGGGAACCATAAATCCACTCTGTGTTTTCCGATACTTTGGGAAGTGGGGTCCCAGAGGTTTTTCTTGTTATCTCGTTGTGGTTGTAAACAAGAATACCTGTGTTTTTTGGAACTTCGTGTACAATGTAAGTGTGTTTAAAAACCTCTGCGAGAGCTTTCCACTTAGCTTCGTGGGATGTGGAGTAAATAAATTCATCTGGGAAAAGCTCGTACATGGACTCCACAAAGTCTTTAAATTCTCTATAATATCCATGGATATGTTTTCCTCGCAGTATAAGGTAGCTTCCAAACGGGTAAGACCTCTAAGTTTACTTACATCCCTTGCATGTGCGAGATGTGTATCGGTTTGTGTAATCCAGTTCTTCCAGTGCGTGCCAACTGCCTGTTTTACGGACTTGGATTCCAACATTTGTCGAAACTTATCGTAAATTTTAGGTCTTATTGTTAATCCACCAAGATTTGTAATCCAAGACATACAACCTCGTCCTACATATTTGTCGTTATCTAAAATAGTCCCAGACTCGGATTCTCCTCGGAGTGTTGTAAACGAAAACCATACCTACTAGTTAGAAGGTCCACAATCTCTGTTTTGTCGAAACTACCTGCATAATCTATTGTAAAATCGACATCCACAAGTATTATGGAGTCTCGTTCTCGTGCCTCCTTATTACACAGGGCTTGTGTAACATTTTCGATGGGTATGTTAGGAAGGGCAACCTTAAAAATAAAATCCATGGATTCTAAATCCTCCAATCCAGGTTGTTCGATATCCTCCGGTCCATAATGTTTTTTCTCCCTTAAAATTTTAATGTCGTTAGTATGTAAACCAACCCCAGTTGTCCATACACGAATCTTTTTGTTTGCATTGCTAATATGGTTTAATTTCCGCTTGTCGTTAATCTCATACTTGTTTTCCTTTTCTTTGTAATCCACAATCTCCTTGGCTAGTATGTTAACCTTTACAAGGAGATTATCGCAAAATATACCACCAATTTGTTGTAGCCCGATGTTATCCTTTTTACCATACTTGTTATAGTTTACCTCTCCACACAGATTTTGTGCGTTAACTTTAACAAACTCCTTTTGGATGTTGTTTTTAAAATAATCTGTATCTCTTTTGGAAAGATCTTTGTATATAACTTGTTGTTTTACAGAGTTTTCGTTGTTTTGGATCTCTGCCAAACTTTTTGCCATTTGGGTTTTTAGACTTTGTCTTTGTGTAGGGTTTTCGTTCCCAGAGTTAATGTTTAACATGTTCCTTTATTAAGGTGTTTTAATCTCTATAAACTATTGTTGTATTAGTACGAAAATTTCTAGATTTAAACAACACTAACTCTTTTGGATTTAACAGATTCCCTTAAATTTGTTAAATCTTTTGTTGTGGAATCCAGTTCCAATACGAGGGTTCCAAGTATCGCGCTTCTTACACCATTGGTCTCCAAGTCCATCTTTAAATTGTAGTTCTCTGTCTCCAGGATTTTAACTTTGGACTCCAAGTCCAGGGTGTCCATGGATTGCTGTGTTATTTTTACTAGAAGCTCCTGTGCGCGAAGTCTTGCGTCCATGTACTTTTTCTCGTATTCCATTGCGATGTCCAGTTCCATTTGTAACTTGTTAGCCCTCCTGCAAAATATCTTGGGTACGCAAACACTACATAAATGCGGTGTTTGCGTAGTAGTATGGACGAAATTTTTCTCTTTTGAAAAACCATCAGGTGTTAGCGAGCCTGAGATGATATGTAAAGTAGATCTTAACCGCTATGAATGGTGTTATAGTTGTAAGACATACACAGAGAAGTATATGTTTTACGACTTTGAGACAACGCAAGATACTGGCGAGCACATAGTTAATTACGCTCACGCTTGGGACTTCAACGGTGCCGAGTACTCTTTTAACAACATCAAAGACTTTTGTGAGTTTGTATGTCGTAAAGAATACAAAGGTTACACCTTCATCGCTCATAACGCGAAGGCATTTGACTTACAGTTTGTCTTAAAGTACTTTGTCGTAGACATTGGTGTCAGACCAACTCAGTGTATTTACGCTGGCACAAAGATCATGTATTTAAAAGTTCACGGTCGAAGGTTCATAGACAGCTTAAACTTTGTGGCTTCAAAGTTATCGGAGTTCCCAAAAACATTTGGCTTGGGGTGTCTTAAGAAGGGTTACTTCCCTCACTTCTTCAACACGCCCGAGAACCAAAATTACATTGGGCCCATGCCTCCTGTAGAAAACTATGGTCCGGATACGATGAGCGTAGAAGGGCGAAAAGAATTTATGGAGTGGTATGAGGCCAGGGTTGCTGAGGACTTTGTCTTTGACTTTGCGAAAGAGCTTAAAGATTATTGTAGAAGTGATGTCGACATTTTAAGGAGGTCCATGATGAAGTTCAGAGATGACTTCATAACGTTAAGTAACATCGACCCCTTACGATACATCACGATAGCGAGTGTGTGCATGGTTGTGTATCGATGTGACCATATGCCATGGAAAGAGATAGCGGTCTTTAAAGATCTTAAAAAGTCTGAAAATTATAGTAAGGCTAGCATCAAGTGGTTAGAGTACATTGGTGACGCGAACGAAGTGAGCGGCGTGATCGCGCCTAGCGGCGTAGCGAGCGAGACCCAACAACTTAAGATCCAACATGCTTTGAACGGTGGCGAGCACAAGATTGCGGACGTTGGTAAGGTCGATGGTTTTTGTAAGGCAACTAACACTGTGTACGAGTTCCAAGGTTGTTACTGGCACGGTTGCACAGAGTGTTACGCACAAAGAGATCTTGTTAACATTAACAACCAACTACCGATGTCAGAACTACAAGATCGGACGCAAGCCAAAAACAAGAAGATCAGAGACTTAGGTTACAACCTTGTGGAGATCTACGAGTGTGGTCTTTCCCAAGACACCAAATTTGACACCTGGTGTCGTGGATCAAAGTTCGAGGTCGTGGGGCCTTTAGATCCAAGAGATGCTTTCTTCGGTGGTCGTACTAATGTCACAAAACTTAAATACGAGTTCAAAGACAACGAAAAGGGATCGTACGACGACTTCCAAAGTTTATACCCAAGTGTACAATTTTTCAAAGAGTACCCGAGTGATCACCCTGAGAAGATATACAGACCCGAGGTGTTTGACGACAACTGGTTCGGTTATATCAAATGCAAAGTAGAACCTCCAAGAAATTTGTACCATCCTGTGCTGCCGGTCAAAACAAAGTGTGGAAAGTCAGAGAAGTTGTTGTTCCCGTTGTGTCGGACTTGTGCGCTGGGACAACAACAAACCAAGTGTGGACACACACCAGAAGAACGAAGCTTCGTTGGTACTTGGTGTACGAACGAGTTCAAAAAGGCACTTAAGAAGGGTTACACGCTTGTCGAGATCTACGAAGTGTGGCACTTTAAAGACACCATCGATGACTTGTTCAAAAGTTATGTCCAGAAGTTCATGAAAATTAAGATAGAGTCGTCTAAGCCTCCTAAAGTTGGCCCTGGAACCGAGTACGAGACGCTGGACGACTTTCGTGCGAAAGTTAAGTTACTTTTAGACATAGAGCTTGGCGAGATTAAGTTTAATCCAGGAATGCGAGCCATCGCCAAGCTGTGTTTAAACAGCTTGTGGGGTAAGTTTGGTCAGCGGATTAACATGTCTCAAACCGAGTACATTTATAAGCCTGAGAGGTATTTTGAGGTTGTTATGGACGACACATTAGACATCGAGAACATCCATATTTTTGGGAACGGTTTGGCCCAAGTTACTTACATTCTTAAATTAAAGACCAGTTCGTTGATAACCATAAAGACACAAATATTTTCATAGCTAGTTTTACAACCAGTCATGCTAGGTTAATGTTGTACGACATATTAGACAAATTAGGGGACCAAGTGTTAGGTTACGACACAGATAGCGTTTGGTACATAGAGAGATCAGGCGGTAACCGAAACACAACTGGCGATATGCTTGGGGAATTAACAGACGAGTTAGAAGGAGGTCACATAACCAAGTGGGTTGCGACAGGTCCTAAGTCTTATGCTTACGAGACGGATGGTGGGGACCAGGTATGTAAGGTCAAAGGGTTCACATTAAACCATAAAAACAGTAAGGTCATCAAAAGAGAAAAATTTCGTCCATACTACTAGGCAAACACCGCATTTATGTAGTGTTTGCGTACCCAAGATATTTTGCAGGAGGGCTAACAAGTTACAAATGGAACTGGACATCGCAATGGAATACGAGAAAAAGTACATGGACGCAAGACTTCGCGCACAGGAGCTTCTAGTAAAAATAACACAGCAATCCATGGACACCCTGGACTTGGAGTCCAAAGTTAAAATCCTGGAGACAGAGAACTACAATTTAAAGATGGACTTGGAGACCAATGGTGTAAGAAGCGCGATACTTGGAACCCTCGTATTGGAACTGGATTCCACAACAAAAGATTTAACAAATTTAAGGGAATCTGTTAAATCCAAAAGAGTTAGTGTTGTTTAAATCTAGAAATTTTCGTACTAATACAACAATAGTTTATAGAGATTAAAACACCTTAATAAAGGAACATGTTAAACATTAACTCTGGGAACGAAAACCCTACACAAAGACAAAGTCTAAAAACCCAAATGGCAAAAAGTTTGGCAGAGATCCAAAACAACGAAAACTCTGTAAAACAACAAGTTATATACAAAGATCTTTCCAAAAGAGATACAGATTATTTTAAAAACAACATCCAAAAGGAGTTTGTTAAAGTTAACGCACAAAATCTGTGTGGAGAGGTAAACTATAACAAGTATGGTAAAAAGGATAACATCGGGCTACAACAAATTGGTGGTATATTTTGCGATAATCTCCTTGTAAAGGTTAACATACTAGCCAAGGAGATTGTGGATTACAAAGAAAAGGAAAACAAGTATGAGATTAACGACAAGCGGAAATTAAACCATATTAGCAATGCAAACAAAAAGATTCGTGTATGGACAACTGGGGTTGGTTTACATACTAACGACATTAAAATTTTAAGGGAGAAAAAACATTATGGACCGGAGGATATCGAACAACCTGGATTGGAGGATTTAGAATCCATGGATTTTATTTTTAAGGTTGCCCTTCCTAACATACCCATCGAAAATGTTACACAAGCCCTGTGTAATAAGGAGGCACGAGAACGAGACTCCATAATACTTGTGGATGTCGATTTTACAATAGATTATGCAGGTAGTTTCGACAAAACAGAGATTGTGGACCTTCTAACTAGTAGGTATGGTTTTCGTTTACAACACTCCGAGGAGGGGGAATCCGAGTCTGGGACTATTTTGGATAACGACAAATATGTAGGGCGGGGTTGTATGTCTTGGATTACAAATCTTGGTGGATTAACAATAAGACCTAAAATTTACGATAAGTTTCGACAAATGTTGGAATCCAAGTCCGTAAAACAGGCAGTTGGCACGCACTGGAAGAACTGGATTACACAAACCGATACACATCTCGCACATGCAAGGGATGTAAGTAAACTTAGAGGTCTTACCCGTTTGGAAGCTACCTTATACTGCGAGGAAAACATATCCATGGATATTATAGAGGAATTTAAAGACTTTGTGGAGTCCATGTACGAGCTTTTCCCAGATGAATTTATTTACTCCACATCCCACGAAGCTAAGTGGAAAGCTCTCGCAGAGGTTTTTAAACACACTTACATTGTACACGAAGTTCCAAAAAACACAGGTATTCTTGTTTACAACCACAACGAGATAACAAGAAAAACCTCTGGGACCCCACTTCCCAAAGTATCGGAAAACACAGAGTGGATTTATGGTTCCCTTAGTCTATCCAAAACACTACCAATAGATGTTGTAAGTTTCGACTATGTAATAACACCGATCCTTAATACAAAACTTTTTAACATTTGTATGGATGTTATATTTTTTAGTTTTAAGAAAGTACCGGCAACAAAGGAGACAGAAGACCAAACACGCGTAGTGGATGGTCGAAGTTTGTTTACATGCTCTAAAAATTTACACCCGTTTGCATTGGAGAACTCTGGTATGTTACAAACACCAACATGTACACCAATGGTCTCGGAGCGAGCAGCGAATAAAAACTCGAGGTCCCCTTGGTTGTTCCAAACATTATTTTCCCGGGAGGTTGTACGAAAAGATCTAATTCCAGAAGTTTTTTACAAAACCAAGGTATTAACACAGGCAGAACTTATGGAACAGTCCTTACAACATACATTCCAAAAAATACAGGAGGTTGCAAACAAAGACGCGAGAAGCAGGAGAAAATTAGTTTAGAGGAGAGCAAACTAAGCGAGGTGGCGAGACAACTTTACAAGCAAAAAGTCTGGGAAAGCCTTACCTTTAATGCAACTACCCTAGGTAAAACACTTAGAATTCTTGCAACCAAAAAGTGTCAGTCCAACTTTGGCGGTCATTACGATATTCTTTTTCTATGTAATGGCCAAAAATATAACAGCAATACTAGTATAAGTAGAAAGCTCGATAATTCCATCCAAAAGGAATGTCGTCCTGTTGGCATAGAGTTTGGATTAACAACATACCCTACTAGATTTTATGTTTGTAGGACTGGAAGTGGTGCATATAATCGTAACAACTTTGCCATTGTTAGCTTTCGCACAGTGGACTTGGGGGAGGTGGAAGAAGAAGAACCAACAAACACAACCCCCTTGGAGGTACCAACAAACACAAACACAACCCCCTTGGAGGTACCAACAAACACAACCCTTTTGGAACCACAAACGCTACCAACACTCCCGGAGGACCATCGCGTAATGTTTAAGGAGTTGGAAAGCCTACTAGAATTTCCAACACATAAAATTATTACACCAACTGGACTTTACACAATTAGAAGACATAACAAAGACAATCTAATTTTAGTTGTGGGTAACACATTACCATGCTGGCAAGGACTTAGAGAGTAAAACAGAAGAACTTTTACTGGTTGTTCCATACGACTTGGTAAGATACAAACAAATAAGGTAACTAGAAAAATACAGAAATGTTACTGTTGTCCAAGACCAGGAGTGGTGGCACCTGCTACCATTAGACAAACTCCTATAATATACAACGATAGTATTAATGGTGGTGTAATAGATAAAATTTGGGTTCGGAAACAAAAATAATAGCTGTTTTGTGTGGGGATGGTACAATTGCAAAGTACCACAAAAGGATGCTGTTTACAAAGTCTTGTGCGAAATGAGACATTTAAAAAGGAAAATACTATGGATGTTAGATCGGTATTTATACCTCCAAAATTAAAAGTAAGAACTATGGAGCCAAAAACACTCCAACAACTTGTTTTAGAACAATGTAAACCAAAAACACAGGACGACATACCTCTTCCAAACAAGTACAAAAAGTTGTTAAAACTTAAAAACAATGGGAATGTGGAAGAACTTAGAAACATATGTCTTGGAAACAGAATTATGGAGGAGTTTGACTGTGCATGTGTTCCAGGAAAACACTGTGGAGACAAACGACATTACCAATAGGGAACCATTATACAAATCAAATCTTCTTACCTTGTGGGTAAAAAAGTTAAATAAATATGCATAGCATAAAACAAACTAAACCAAGATTTTTACGTTGGGTAAATGGTATATTAGTCGAGAATGTACAAATTCGTGGTTTTACGGAGGAGGAACTAATAGAGGAGCGTCTTGCTATGGATCCGGATTATAAATACGAGTTGGACCCTACATATACTGTTTACCATTATCCAGAGGAGGATTAAGTATTATTTTAGGTTTGTAATGTAAAAAAACCATTATTTGTAACTACTAACATTGGTTACAAATAAAACTTACCTACCACCAGGATTTAGTATATTTTATCCCTAATAAGTACTTAATACCGCATTGGTATCCATAGTACACACACACACACACTACAACTTTTAACAGCTTTTAACAGCTTTTAACAGCTTTTAACAGCTTTTAACAACTTTTAACAGCTTTTACAAACGCACAATACATACACAATACGCACACACACGCACAATACACACACAATATACACACAATACACACACAATACACACATAAAGTAATGGAATCCTTAACGCAAAAACCAATCCTAGAACTTCGTAATATTGGGAGAAGCCTTGGTTTTACAAACACAAGAAGCTATGGGAAACATAACAAAAAGGCCTTGGTGGAACGAATACTTGCGGAGGTACCAACACAACCACCACCACCACCACTTACAAATGTAAAACCAACAAACAATGTAGATATTACATTTGCTGTACAAACAGAGATGGAAAATTTAAAACAAGAGGTACAAGAACTAAAAACAACGATGGAATCCTTAAAACAGGATATCTGGGAGTTAAAAACTTTAAAAACCAATGTAGATGTGGATATTAAACCACTCCAAACAAGTTTAACAGAAATTAAAAAGGATAACAAGGTCCAAACATCGGAAGTCCAAAAGTTAAAAGAGGAACTAAAAGTACATAAAAAACAAAGTTTAAAGGAGAGGTTAAAATTAGAGGATGGTATTATAGTAAATTTACATGCTTTGGAGTCTAATAAGAAAAAGAAAAAGAAAGAGGAAGCGGAATCTTGGTGGTAATATAATATTCGATTAAACCAAATTGTGTGTGTGTTGTACAGTAAAAAGGTTATAAATTAAAAATGGACTTGGAGTTATTTGTAACCAAATTACAAAAGTTTATCTGTGCGTACCAAAAAGTTTGGGATAGTTTAGAAAACCAAGGTAATCCACAAGCAGATAATGCAATAGACACCCTGGATATGGTGTGTAGAAGTTTTTGTAGGGAATTGGAACAGGATTATGGTGTGGATATCGACTGGGATAGTTTAGAGTTACCATTACGAGGTAGGTAGTGGGAGTTTTAATTTAGTTTTTATTTGTAACCCACAAAGGTTACAAATATATACGAATCCTTACCATAAGGAATAACAAACGAACAAAAACCATCCAAGCGTAAGTAGTCCTGGATTTGTAATAAGGCGTAAAGCACAACAAAGAAGATACTCCATTTGTTTTTAAACAACACTAACTCTTTTGGATTTAACAGATTCCCTTAAATTTGTTAAATCTTTTGTTGTGGAATCCAGTTCCAATACGAGGGTTCCAAGTATCGCGCTTCTTACACCATTGGTCTCCAAGTCCATCTTTAAATTGTAGTTCTCTGTCTCCAGGATTTTAACTTTGGACTCCAAGTCCAGGGTGTCCATGGATTGCTGTGTTATTTTTACTAGAAGCTCCTGTGCGCGAAGTCTTGCGTCCATGTACTTTTTCTCGTATTCCATTGCGATGTCCAGTTCCATTTGTAACTTGTTAGCCCTCCTGCAAAATATCTTGGGTACGCAAACACTACATAAATGCGGTGTTTGCGTAGTAGTATGGACGAAATTTTTCTCTTTTGAATAAGTACCAAGAAAAGACTTTCTCGTTGGATTACAACAAGCGAGTGGTCTTAGACAACTTTGACACGCTACCATATGGGTACTAAGGTAAGTTAAGAGGTCGTGTAAAATTTGTATTTGTATTTGTAACCAAACAAGGTTACAAATTACTTTTTTATGCAGAATGTTTTTTCTTTATACTTCTTTAGGCGCAACTTGCATGTCTCCAAGCACCCACTCGTCTTGCTCGTCCCACTCGTCTCGCTCTCTAAGCTCTTGCATGTCTCGCTCTCTGAGTTCGTCGTCTTGCATGTCGTCGTCTTGCATGTCGTCGTCTTGCATGTCGTCGTCTTGCATGTCGTCGTCGTCGTCAGATTCGTTCATCATGTCTAGCTCTTCTTGCTCTATTAAATCTCGTGCTTCTTGATCGTCCCAAGTGTCAAACACAGCTCTATAATTTTGTATTTGTACTTTAATCTCTCGCTCTCGTTGCTCTTCTTGTTCGAGTCTCTCTTCTCGCTCTCTAAGATATTGCTCTCTAAGATCTTGCATGTCTCGTACCTCTTGTTGTCTGTGTCTCTCTTCTTGCTCTCTAAAATTTCGCTCTTGTAGTTTTTGTTCGAGTCTCTCTTCTCGATCTTTAAGATATTGTTCGTCTTGCTCGTTCCACTCGCCTTGCTCTCTAAGCTCTTGCTCTTGTTTGTATCTATCTTCTCGCTCTCTAAGCTCTCTAAAATTTCGCTCTTGTAGTTTTTGTTCGAGTCTCTCTTCTCGCTCTTTAAGATCTTGCATGTCTCGTTGCTCTTCGGTTAAAAGTTGTACTTCTACTACTACTTCGTGTACCATTGACATTTTGTGTATGTTTTTTTTTTGTTTTTTTTGTGTCCGAGGTTCGGATTCAATTTTTGTTTGGCACGCGTGTTCGGGAAAATGTTCGGGAAATGTTTGGGAAATGTTCGGGAAATGTTCGGGAAATGTTCGGGAAATGTTTGACAAGATTTTTACGGCAGTTTTACGAGTGAGGAATTATACGGCAGTTTTGGATAATGGGATTATACGGCAGTTTTTGAATGATGACCTTGGGAAAGTAAAAGTGCCGTAAAATGCCGTAAAGTGGTATACATAACTACTAACGTTAGTTCACGGTACCGTAAATTTGAAATAAAAAACTTAAATTACAATTAGTGGTGAGGAAGGCCAAAATGGAAACTATAAAGCTTATTTTGAAATTAGACTCCTTATAATAATACATGTATTTTTGCAATTAATTAAATATTGTATATGGCGACTTAAGTCATTACCATTTTCATTGAAAGACTTAGGAGTTATCTTTTGTTACCGCATTGTCGAGGTTTGTAGGAGCATCTTGCTTGGTAGCCTGAGACAGACGAATACCGAAAAATATTTTTTGTTATTCGTCTGTCTCAGGCTACTTGCTTGGCCAATAAATTTAATTTGGGCTATATATAGCGATAATGATTTGAATGAAGGCACAACGTGAGCTGACTTTTCCATGAGGGCTATATACTTTTAATTCAGTGTTTGAATTGCGTTTCGCTTTCGGGTTGGGATAAGTTTGTTTGAGAGTGCTTATCCGAGTTAGAAAATGCAGTTTCAAACTCAGTTCAAGAAGTGGGTTCGCCGTTTGCACACGGTTAGGATTACAACCCCAGTTACCATTAATCACACCACTATGATAAACAATGGACAAACACTGACAGTCACTTTGTATATTACGAGACAATTTCATGTCACTGGGTATTCGCTGCTAAGCTTTACCCACGAATTGCGGTTTACCATTAACTCTTATATTCCTGCAGTATGATACTTGATGAATCCCTTCAATGTTACGTGTCACAATTTCACAAGCGTGTTTCAGTCAGTGAGCTCCATATATATATCTGGAGTAAGAACTTCTAATGTTCGGCCAATAGGCCAAGTGAAGCCAAAGATGGCGGCAATTGACGTCCAAACTCATGAAGGTCATAAACAGTTTTCATACCATTTTTCTAGCTAATTCCAGTTTATACTAACAGATCGCATCGCTAATCAAGTTATTAGTTCATAAAATCATGATGTTATTGTTTACATCGGAGTAAAAACACGAAATTTCGGCACACTCCTTGCCGGCTTGTGCAAACCGCGCGGTCGAAAACAATAGAAAGGGATTGGCACTGGACGTCAATTTCCGCCATCTTTGGCTTCATTTTTTGGACATAAGTTCTCACTCCAGATATATATATATAGAGCTCACTGGTTTCAGTTTGGAAGAATTTGTTTGGAAGCCTCTCACAGTCTCACTAGACGCTAGAGGTATATATTGAACTCATAATTGAAGCGATTCAGTTTCTCGACGATGCTCTATGCATATACTTTTGGGATTTATTGAGGTTTCAGCGTCGGTGGTGCCGTGGTGATCTTATAAACTAATAACTTTTCGGTCTTTTCCTTTTGTGTATGTATTGTTCACCACCTTATTATATCTATGTTCACGTACGCTCTCATTAAATTATAGGTCGTATCACGGCCGTTATACTAGTTAGTCTTGCTCGTGTCGTTCTTATATTTAGTTTTAGACTTCATAAATTCTATAAAAGCTGATGTTACTGTTACTTTATAAACAATTCCCTATTTCGTGCGCCAGAAACGGACTTGAAACTATTAAACACGGCCAATCTGATATTTTCCCTTTGTCTGTACCGGGGGGTGATGTGAATTATGTTAATTAATATTGGCGGACATTTCACGCTATGATCTATCGCCGCCAATATTCAACTTCTCATATTCATGTGTTGATTAATTTTCAACATATTTCGAACATTCAACTTCTGATGAGAGCTGAATAATCGGTATGTTCAATGTCCGATTTAACTTCAATGTCGAAAATGTGTTGAATAATATACATGTTCAATGTCTGATTTAACTTCAATGTCGGAAACATGTTGAATGATAAACAACTTCAATGTCCGAAATAACTTCAATGTCGGAAACATGTTGAATGATGGCAATCATGAATATTGGCGGTAATATGACGCCATAGGCTCGGACTTAAGCTAAGTTCTCAACATTACTGTCGTGACAGTCGGGGATTCATTCTCACTTCTCAGTGCCACTGTAACCCTAAAGCCAAAAAATAATAATTATATTTCTGGTCAGTGGGTTTGTGCAGAATGACCCGGCGACGCGGCTTTTTTTTCGCCCTTCTTTTTTTTCTTAAGAGTTAATAAGGAGGCGCTTTTTTGGAGAAATGGGTGAGTATTTTTCTATTTTTTATACAGTGTATAGTGATTTTTATGCTTTTAATGCTAACCAAATTTGCAGGTTTAATAGAATAAAATTGTTATTTAAGAGTACTTCATTTGGCATTGATGGACTGTATTTATACGTTGACGCGCACAGTTAAAAATGACGCTGACCAGAAACAGAAGATTTTTTTGCCTAATCTCGCACATGCACAGTCTCTTTTCTCTACGCCTTTTCCCGCGCTAAAGAGAGAACCGTAGAGAAGAATATGAATTAGGAGGGTGTTGGAACCTGAATCTTACCCTAACCTGACCTTAAATTTAGAATTGCCTTATAGTAATCACGGATACAGTTCGGCTGATATTTAAGATTTATGGTATATCCATATATCGGTCCAACTAACCATGGTAATGCGGGGGTGCGCACCTCCCCAATTTCCTTTCAAGGAAGTTCAGGGGGTGCAGGTTGCCTTGTCACATCCAAATTTCTATTCGGCAAGGAAAGTGTTAAAAGTTAAATGAAAGGAGACAAAATAATGGCCTCTCTCTTATTGTTCAGAACTCCATACCCCCAACACCAGGCCTCTGTCTGGCCATACCCGAAAGACGTGATGTCAATCTTATCTCCTCGCACCACCTACCAAGTAAGCCTGGATAATAGGGGCAATTTCACAGAAGGAGCACAACAAATAGAAAGCATTGTTCCGATAGAAAATCAATTTTAAAAAATTTACCTGTAAAGCTCAACAAAATCTAGCTCATAATTGTTGTTCTTTTTCTTTTGAATTTCTTGAATTGCACTTTGCAACAAACTCCAAATCCCTTGAACATATTTTTCATCCATGGTCATCTGAATGAAAATGATATTGTTAGTGCATGTCTGCAACATGCTGCATTCACTTTCACAAGTTTTATTTCTGTTTTTCATGATTCCAGTTCTAATGATTTAACAAGCATGCTCCAGTTTTATGAATAATACTTTAACCATAAGCGTGCCAAGTGTCGCCCTTCCCTTCAATGAGTAAAGTTATCTAGCGAACGTTGATGCGAGATGCACAACAGCCCAAAATTCATCACCCTGGTAGAGTGGTATTTATATATACTTGAACTTGTGGTTATTTCTTGGCAACTGGACTGTGTAGCTCAGTGGTCAGACCGCTGCACCGGAATCGCAGCGCCGCGGATTCAATTCCTGCCAGAGGGCCTATATAGTTGCATTATAGGGCCTATATAGTCGCAACTGCTCCTGGGTAGGTCTAAAATAGGGCCATTTATACTGGAGAAAATAAGTCGCGACTTACATAAGACGCGTCTTATATAAGACGCGAACACACTCGTATAAATGGTCAAATTCTAGTAAGTCGCGACTTAAATAAGAACAGGAGTTCAGGCTGTTGCACAATAAGCCGCGACTTATTAGAAATTGACCATTTATACGAGTGTGTTCGCGTCTTATATAAGACACGTCTTATGTAAGTCACGACTTATTTTCTCCCGTATAAATGGCCCTAATATGTACCATAAAATTTTCGCTCGAAATCTCCATCTACAAAAACCCTTCAACGTTCAGGTCTATCGAGAGAGATGCCCAAAATTTAGAAGCTGTTTTACACACACAATTCCAGAAAGAGAATATACGGTGGAAGAACGAAGACTGGAAAATACTTGTTTTACACGACGCGGGACTTATGCAAATTCTTAAAGTACAGCGATTTACGTTTGGTCAGTATACCACTGACAATATATACAATGCACACAGTATTAGTTGCTGGTGATTCGGAGAAATACGCTATCCCCCTAAAGTCTGACGAACGGCTCTAATCGCTTTGCACTTTGTTAAGTGATATCGCGCTTCAAGCTACTCTGAGACCAGTCGATCAAGTTTTAAAAGTTGTTGGCAGGGTGGGAGCTAGGAGGTCATGCCCTCAGGGCTGCAGGTACCCGGCACTCACATGATCCTGGGCTGAACCCTGACTATAATCTGTATTATGTTTTTTCGTTTATGCATGCAGCTGTACTCCCACACATATTGCGCCAAGTTCATTTGTCATTGCGATTCCCTTATATGATATGGATTATAGTAAATGGAACATTTTACCTCATAAACGGCCATTTTCTCCTGCGAAGAAACGTTTGTTAGAATTTTTGACTCAATATACCGATATAATTAAGAACATCGTAGAACAATTGATTTAGTTTGCCTGACAATTTTGCTATCCTTGCCATTCTCTTCCTTCACACACATGAATATATAAATCAGGAAGTTTTATACCATTTTTTAGATTTCATAATAATTTACTTTTACCCACACGCGGCAGATGCTACAGGATTCATGTGGGAAGATAGGCTGCATTTTGTGCTTAAACTAGCCGGAACAGTCATTGCAGACTCCCTCATTTCAGCTTGTTAATTGCGACGATGTCAGAAGAATGCCTGATGATCACTTGCCAACACTGTCTTTTATGGACAGCTGTGACTGTGTGGAAGAAAAACACGCAGAATAGACAGAAGCTGCGATATAAACATGATCTTGATTAATCCTCGCAGAAAAAGGTTGCCGTAGATATTTTAGAGTCCGGGGGTAGTTTGGCGGCATTTTTGATATTAATGTATTAAAAATATATTTATACTTTTAGTTTTAATGTTAATATCTGACAGAGAACTGAATGGTTTTACAGTATATAATTATATATTTTAATCTTACAATTGCTATAACAAATCCTTCTCTAAGTCAAGCTGTTCTCTACATCGTAGTTTTCACAACGTGGTCTTGGACAAACATGAAGCAAATATTCACTATACTTTATCCTAATTCGCTATGGCCGTAACAAATACTAGTCTAGTATTTACTAAATTACGCTTTCAATAACCTCACGTTTTGAACAACGCATCTTCACATTTGCAATTAAAACTATCAGCAGCTTTCACTATAATCGTTTTAATGCTTTGTTGTAAAGTTACTCAATATTATTATATTATATATATGAACTTTTTTCAAAATATTGTTAGCCCAGACAACTAAAACAATTAAGATTTACAAAAATTATTGTAGTTGACGTTTCCTTGCTTCTTGCAAAATCTTCAGAGTATTATAAAATAATATTATACATACAACTGCTTTTATACAGAGATGATTATATAGTATACCTGTAGCTATACAGTAGGAGCAACAAACATCACATAAAATATATTTTATAATTCTTGATCGTTGATGGCTCTTTTTAACCCTTTTTTGGACAAAACTTTGTTCCCTCCTCAAATATCAATTACCAGGTTTATTGGAGCTAAAATATTCTTGGTTTTCTTAAATTTCTTCCATGTTAACATTGTTTTTCAACAGCACTAAGACTGTGATTTTGCCCTGGTTTGTTTTCAAATTCATTTGCCTCAATGACTTTATGGAAAATTTTAATATTCTTTAATATTGTTATATAGAAATCAAATTGGGGTCTGTAAGTTTTTACATGCTGAATCTAACAGTGGTACTCTTGTCCACATAGCTAGCACAGGATGTGAGATATTGTCTACTTGGATCATCAAGCAACTTAGGTAGGAGTCAATTCCAACTGCAATCATTGCCCCCGGGCAAACCCCGGGAATTTGACTTTTCGAAAACTTTTGGTCAAATTCGCCACCGTGCGAGTGAAAACCATCGTCAAATTCCCCACGGTGCCTCGCAAGATTCCCGTACGTGAAGAGGACCACGAATACATTACTTTTGCCATTTTTAACAACTAGAACATAAAGTTCTCCAACAAAACAAACCAAACATTTTGTTAATATATCTTACATGCATGTATACTTGCTCTCCACACCTTTCAAGCTGCAGAGGATTCTGATCTTTTTAATAGAGAGCTTAAGCAAGCGAAGTTTTCGATTCACAGACACCAAAATGGAAGTAAATTGAGCCGTTATAGATGGTGACAGCCGTTCTTGTTTGACATCACGAACATGAAATTAGATTGACTACATTTCTTGATTTCACACAACAACTTCTGGCACCATCATTAACGGCTACGTTATGTATGCATATTACAGCTGTTCTATAAACACCCTGGTGCGGTTCCAAACTTTATACAAAGGCATTTTTAAGGCAGGACTTTACACAATAAATTTCCACATGAAAACTTCTCAAGCCAATAAAATTAGTCGATTATGAAGTTCTAAGCGCGACCACTGACCAATTTCGCACAATAGGGAAATGAGTCAAATGCCGGACGGGTGGGAATGGTTTCGCGTCAAATTCCCGCCTGAGCGGAATTAAACTCTGGTCAAATCCTGGGGGTTCGCCCGGCACGCGGGGTGGAATATCGCAGTTGGAATTGACTTATACATTATCTCCATATAAATAGACCCCACTGTTGGACAATTTTGCTGGTCAAGAGAAGACACTTGCACACAAGGGTCTCACGGATTTGTTCCGCAATTGCTTTAATCCCTTTCCTACCCCATTTCAGACAGGTCAATGTCTTTTTAACCAGAAGTCAGTTTTCGTCCTATTTATTTTGTAATTGTGGATTCTTTGCTACCCCCCTCCCTCCCATTGCGATTGGCAGATGAAATCTATTTGTTGATGGCCCATAATTTGATTGGTTTATAATAGGCTGAGGCGGTTAATCGGTTAACCGGAATGAATAAAGATCCGTCACTCCGATTTCCTTATTTTGAGATAACCGACTAACCGAAATACAGATTCAGAATTAAAAGAAAAACCAGTTCTGTGTGTGTTGAAACAGAAATGAATGAAGAACAAGTTTTGTTAACGTCTCAAATGTATTTCAAAACTATATCCAACGTTCTAAGAGATCCGGTGACAACGAAGCTACGCGGTACGCCATCGGAAGTTCACGTGGTTCTACAGAGACTTCTCAAAGAAGCTGGGTTTTTTCAATCAGACGAAGAAATGGACGATTCAAATGCATTCCAGAACGGTCAGCAAAAAAAGAAAGTATGGCCTTGGAGCATTGACAAGTATAAAAAGGCCAGAGAATGTACCGCCGTCTGTAGCACGGTCACCACACCGCGCGATCGTTTGTCCACTGTTATTGACGGTATTATAGGGACTTTAAGATACGCGGGAAAACAAATTAAAACTGTTTTCTAAACATTAGCGACTGTTTTTTTTCGTCACGTCCCCGTCGTAGATTAACAATTCAGTCACAGCTATAGGAGCGTGTTTTCTGTCATCATATAATTGTTCAAAAGACTCGGTTGAGTCGGTTACTTCGGTTATTTCTTTACGGTTATCGGTTTCGGTTATTTTTGACTAGTGATCCAAGGATAGTGCAAAGTTTTAAAAGACAAACGCTGTTACATGGTTTATAGTGCGTACGTAATTGTTGTGCATCCATGTTGTTGTGTTGTGTTGATATTTGCATATTACGTATTTACGCGCGCAATTTTATTTGGCAATTATTTATACCTTTACTATTTTTATTTGGCATTGAAAATTGATGAAATGTGACAAGCTTTTGAAAAGCTAGCATGCCAGTTTTTCAATGAAAAGCTTGTCACATTTCATCATTTGTAATTCTAAATTCGCGATGAGTGATTTATGTTTTTGCCAATATATTATATAGTAAGAAGATAAAATTGTCTTTTGTTTACGGTTGCAATATTTGATTAGTTTTACTTTTATTTTTATTTAATAGTTTAAACGATATGTTATAATAAAACAAATATGTCAACTCAACCTCGATTATTTCAAATTTTATTTATTTATTATTTCATTGTGTATATAAAATTTCGAGAGTATACGGTTGTACACAGACTACTAAAATAAAGGCTAAGCGAAACTAGAAAATATATAGAATGCATCATACGTCATAGTTATATAATATACAGACGCATCCTCACCAAAATGCCATTCGCATTTGTAAACAACTGGACCGTCAACAGAGATGTGAAGAATTTTAAAATGCAAATTGCCCAATACCTTTATACCAGAGGTTCAGAACGAAGAATTATAAAAGAAATATAATTTGTTTGTTCTATTAATATTGCATAACAAATGTCATATTTCAAAATTATGCAGTTCATACTACACTCTGGTGACTCTACAAATTACACTCTACGAGTCTACGGACAGAGTATAGCAAATTCTACTATCTATAAAATTCGCCAGAAACAATACAGTAGCCGTATTAATGTGTATAAATTGTATGCAAGTCGACTTACGTTAGATCGCTTGTAAAACCAATGCTGTATACTATAACTAACATATTCGATATTTACGGTATTAAAGGCCAAAGGGATCTCAACATTTCATCGGGTCTTGACTCTTGAATCTTGTATATGTGACATGTTTGAGGCGAAAATTACGCTTCGGAATTTATAAAAATATTGAAATAATGAATATTCGACCCATTCAGTATTGTCTATTGAATATATAAATGACAAAACGCACTACTAATCCAAAAGGCCAAAATGAAACGTGTATTTATAAATTTGATCGTATTTCCATCACATTCCCACTCCCAGCTGCCACCATTGTGCGGTAAATATTTCGGAATTTCGTATTTTCGTTCCGTCATATTATTAGATCGCACGTGTTCATAGCTACCGGGGGAGTTGCACCCAATATTATATATAAAACGATTGTTATGATGCAGACGTTTAATACCACAACCCAAATGGTGTTCGTAAATCTAATTAAACACTGCATGAATACAACCGAATTGAGCTATAAGATAACTTGAAAGTGCTTAAAAAAGTTTCAACCCCAAAGTTTAACAGATACTGTATTAATAGAGAATCTTCGCAAACACCCCCCGGAAAGTTTACACTATGATGTATCTATCTATGTATGTATGTATCTATGTATGTATCGCTCGTGTGAATTTTCGCCCCTCATCACAATACTGCAAAGTTAAAAACTTTGCAATAAAAACCGCCTCAGCCTAGTTTATAACCAATTAACCATGAAGTACTGTGTTTTGGCAAGTTCTACTGCCAGTTGTTTCAAATTTCCAACATGCTAACAGAAAATATCTAGCAAGAGAAAATGGCATAGTAATCTTTAGCCCGCGTGCAGGCCCACTGATGGAGAGGAATAGTGGGCCTGCACGGAAGACCGGGTATTTTATGTTTTCCGCGTTCGTACCACTGATCTGAATATAGGCTGGATAACGCATCTCTTGTCAAAAGTGAAGCCGGAAGTCAAGCGGCCGATCAGTGCCGACACCCGATTCTGAGGCCCTACTTTATTATAGATAGTATTACAGAATCCTAGTTTTTTCGTTTTTTTTCCTTTTAAACGTTTCTGGCCGGGCCAGTTTTACTATCACAAAGATAGAAGCACACGAGAAGAAATTTTAGCAAAAAATTTGGAGTATTATGGCTTTATAACGCCGTGAAACTGGATTTACAAGTTCGAAGGAGTGAACAGCCACATGTGAGGGGTTAGCGATGTTTTGTTTATGATATTTCAATTCAAAATCCACTCAGAACCAGTGTTGCACTGTTCCTAATTCCTGTTTTAAAAACTTACCGCATTCACGCTTTTGTTCATATTGCAGCTCAGCTGGTTTATTTCATCAAATTCCTTGAGTGCCTTCGTCCAGTAGCAGTAATTCTATATTTTGAGTGGATTTTGAATTGAAATATCGTAAACAAAACATCGCGAACATGTGGCTGTTCACTCCTTCGAACTTGTAAATCCAGTTTCACGGCGTTATAAAACCATAATACTCCAAATTTTTTGCTAAAATTTCTTCTCGTGTGCTTCTATCTTTGTGATAGTAAAACTGGCCCGGCCAGAAACGTTTAAAAGGCAAAAAAAGCGAAAAAACTAGGGTTCTGTAATACTATCTATAATAAAGTAGGGCCTCAGAATCGGGTGGCGGCACTGATCGCCGCTTGACTTCCGGCTTCACTTTTTTCCATCAAATTATTAAGAGATGCGTTATCCAGCCTATATTCAGATCAGTGGTTCGTACACGAACGCAGCATTCTGATTGGCTGTCTGAAACGTCGTTTGAAATTGCCGTTTGAAACGAGCGGGACTCTCAACATTCTCTTCGTTTGTCGTGTTCTTTACCAAATTGAATAATTGATACAAATTTCGTACTTTCCGCTCACAAGCATTGCACACACGATCTGATAAACGTGACGATGTATTTATAACAATGCCGATGGAAGTGCAAATCAATGCTAATGTGGTACCACGGCTTCCCTCACGATTTGACGTTTTAAATATATTTAATTTTCTGTCGAAATTCGTCCTAACTTGCCTGTTCCAAATTTAGTTGAGAATGAGCACTTGCAAATTCGGCAAAAGTTAGTTAAATCAGACTTGTTTGCTTGCTTTTTTGGAGTTGATATATCCATTCATACTTTATTTTTATTTTGGATACTCAGAGAAAATCCCGCAATGTTTTCATGCGAGTTTGTTTATTTTTTGCTTTGCTGTCATTGGTTATTTCTTGACACTTGACGCGCGAAGGGGGCGTGTTTAGAAAAGGGATGTTTCAGATTTTACCCGGTCTTCCGCAATCTCGTACCCAGAGCCATGAGTTATACTATGGCTCTGGGTACGAGATTGTGGCCACAATTGTGGCCAATCTCGTACTCCGAGCCCGCGATCCTTCCCAAAGGATCGCAGGCTCGGGGGACGAGATTGAATTGTGGCCACATGAGTTGGAGAAATGAATCTGATTGGTCAATCTAAGACCTATGGGATCCATACCCCCTGTGGCTATCCTGAGCGCGGCCACAGGGTTGGTATATTGGCCTTTTTGAGGCCAAATAGCTCGATTTTGGCCTTTTATTTTCTTGTTTGGCCCCGAAAAAAAATATTGGCCATTTGGCTACTTTTTGGCCTCTTTTCATTTCAAAGAAATGTTTAAAAAGTTTATCAATCTTTATAGTTTAAATGTTTAATTGTCATAATAATGTAGTTATCAATGGTGAATGACGTAGTAATTTACTAATTATTGTAATATTAAATTATACATTTTTGAGGATCATTTTATTCCATTTATGGAATAAATTAGTTGTGCTGATTGGCCCAATTGTAATGCCGATAAACTAACCAATAGCAATTAAATAGCGTTGTCTCGACGTGACGTCACGAATTCCGACCCCCCGCCAAGACTCAGACAAACATTGGCAACTCTTAATATAAATTGTATTATGATTGAGAGCTTGCTGCGAGTTATTTTGATAATTTGATAGTTTGTTTAAAGTTTATTTGTGCGGAATCATACACACGTTGTACTTTTTGCTTTAGTTGAAGTGCCAGTGTCGATATTTTTGCTTTGGTAGTTGTAATATAGGCTATTTCATCGCTTTAGTATGGACTATTCTGTCGCTGCTATAAATAGGTCTACTATCCTATATAGTCTATATTAATATATTGTTGCTTTCGTGTTTATACTAAGTTTGGACGCTTAAAAAACATTTTTTGTCGATTTAGTGCCCATTATTTTGCTGTTTTGGTGTTTTATATTCGCTTTTATAGTGCCCATTATTTTTAAAATTTACTATTTTGTCGCTGTATTAGTATCCACTATTTATAGTCTGTTTTGTTTACCTTTTAGTTTTAATACTCTAAAAGAAGCTAGGTCTAGGATTGTCTACTATTCTATCGACTATATTCTATATTTAAAATACGGATTTATTTCAAATGAAAAATTAATTGTCACTTATACGTAAAATAATTTCAAATATAAACTCTTTTCACTGAGAAATCTTCCGTTGATAAGTAAAACTATTTTGCTTTGACAATAAAAAAATATGTTGAAAAAATATTTCACAAGCCGGTTAACTTATTGATTTAATAGTCTATTTTTAAATATCAGTTCTGTAAAAGAGAGAACCGCCCTTTAGCACTGTCATAGCACTGTGTCTGGTTTAAAAATGAATTCTACAACTAGTGCTTCTCCGATAAATTTAACAACTCTCACTGAAAACGACGGCGTTCCCGGCTCATATTTGAGCATGATCCATCAGATTATACTGTCGATCAACTCAAGCGGTGGTCAAAATGTAGAGGCTTGAAGCAAAGTGGTAAACGCCGAAGGCCCTTTACCACTTTGGCCCTTTATCCGTGGGCCCTTTCTCGCCTGGCCAATGAACTGCACAAATATATGTGTTCCTATTTATCATTGATACATCAAAGTTTTTCCGCGAACATGTAGTCTAGGACCCAGTGGCGTAGGAAGGGGGGGGCACTGGGGGCACGTGCCCCCCCAACTTTCAAAGTGATAAGAAAAAGTGCCCTTTTTACAAGGAAAGTGCCCTTTTTTCATGCCTTACATTGGTATGCCTTTCTGAAAGATATGAGATTGTGCCGAAATGAATGTACTAAAACATTTTGTAGGATTCCAGCATTCACTAGCTTTTAAATGTTTTTTCGAGAAGCCCCGGCTTGCCGATTGCGAATTGCGACATTCACGTTAATAAAAATAGCACACATACCGGAAGTTTTCCCAACCGGAAATATCATGTCTTCTTGTTGCTAAGTTACCAAACCCAAAACTGATTTGAGAATAAATCAATAATTATACGCCATGCTTTCATATTTATAATATTTACATTTATATAATACTAACACGACTCTGCAGCGAAATTACTTTATTGATCGAGACGAGATGTAATACAAATTAATCTGCTAAAGATAGCACATTGGCGATTTGTTATTGTTATATCAGTGTTGAAGGTGAAAATGCCCCGAAAGAACGCTGCAAGAGATTACGGACAAAACAGCTAAACGAGACAGCATCCGGTATACCAAAACTCAGTACATTTGGTTTCGTGAAAACTCCGGGCAATTCGTCGAAGACCCAGGATTCGAATTATTCGACAACTAACCTTCATGCAGAAGATTTCAGTTCGCATTCACACGAATCAAATAGCCCTTCCCCTGATACTGTGAGAAATGCAGCAACCGAGAGGTTGACAAGCAATCTTGATGCACAAGATTCCAGTCTACATTCACATGAGTCAGACAGCTCCGATATTATTGAAAAACCACCTGACCTACCACTTACACATCACCAATCTACTTCTGCTGAAAAATTAGCATCAAACTTGTCCCAAGAAGTGATACAATCTGCTGTCAACTATAGTAGACAACGATTCTGAGACTGATATTTCTAAATCTCCATTTGTCATCACATCCGCAAGTCCTATAACCCGCAAGTCTACCTGCAGTCCAGATCCAAAAGTCAGCTCCACCAGTGGTAGTCAATTAGGTTGTGAGTCAATTTGCTGCACACAAAGTTCTCCGTACAAGCCAACTTCAAAAGAATTACAGAAAACTTCCGTTAAGCAGATCTGCAGCGATGGAAAAAATCGACAGTGTCCATCGTCCATTTTTTCAAAATATAGCTGGATAACGTACTGTTTGACGAGAGGTACTATAGCTTGTTTTTTCTGCAAAACAGGTGGCGAAAAACAGCTAAATTTATTCAGTTATCACAGCGAGAACGCGTTCTCTTCAGGGAACTTTAGTAATTGGAAGAAATGCCAAGAAAAGCTAGAGAAGCATCAAAATTCCCATTACCACCAAGAGTGTGTTGAGAAATGTTTGTTCTTGAAGAACGCAAACATGAACGTTGGTGTCCAGCTGGAAAAGCAATGTAAAGACGAGAAAGAATTTCACCGGTTCCTTTTTCTAAAACAGCTGAGTAGTCTAAAGTATCTTGTACGTCAAGGCCTTGCTATCCGTGGGCATGAATCAATGGAAAGTAACCTAATTCAAATGCTCAAGACAAGAGCGGAAGATGTTCCAGAGTTAAACCAATGGATTGAAGATAGACGATATATCAGCCCAGATATCATTAATGAACTCGTCGAAATGATGGGCAATGCCGTTTTGCGTTCAATCTTGCAAGATATTAAAGAAAATTTAGGATTATTCGGACTGATTGCGGATGAATCCCGTGACATCAGTAACAAAGAGCAATTAACATGCATATTACGATGGGTGTCTTTGCCAGATTTGACAACTCATGAAGACTTTCTCGGAATGTATCTGATCGAGAAACCTGACGCTGAAACGATAAAAGTCGCACTGAAAGATATTTTGTTGCGATGTAATCTCAGGTTAAATGACTGTCGATGGCAAGCGTATGATGGGGCATCAACGATGAGTGGCCACCTAAGTGGAGTTGGGGCTCGAATACAGGCTGAAAACCCTGCAGCTCACCGTATTCACTGTGCAAATCACAGGTTAGACCTAGCGTTAAAATCGTGTACACATCAAAGTGAAGTTATTGATGATTCTTTGAGTTTCGTGCAGGATTTGGCTGTCTTTATTCGACGCTCACCGCTGAGAATGGCTACGTACGAAAGTATTGCGAAAGAACTAGATCCTGATGAATCTGTTGATAGTCTTCATCTTTTATGCCCAACTCGATGGACTGTAAGAACGAAATCAATCGCAGCAGTATTGAATAATTACCAGGCATTACATTCTACGTTGCTGAGTATTTCGAAAACGGCAAGTGAACGGGAAAAGCGTGACAAAGCAGCGGGACTTGCAACGAAAATGACCGAGTTTAAGACCTTTTCGGTTTGCATTTTGCAATGAACCTTTTCTGTGTCTGTGAACAGCTCGCGACTACCATGCAAACCAAAGGAATCCTCGCACAGACTGTGATGGTTGGAGTGCGTGCTTTAAAGGACAACTTGCAGCTTCAGAGGGATTCTTATAATGTCTTTTTTGATCAAACACAAGAGAAGGGAAATGCCCTTGGTATGGTAAAAGAGGCAGTTCTTCCTCGTCCAAGAAAAGTTCCTCGACGCCTACAGGATGGAGATGCTGAGGAACATCAGCATGACTCGGTAAAATCAATGTTTCGAGCTCAGTACTGTGAAGCAATTGACGCAATTCTTGCAGAACTGAATAGGCGATTTGATGAAAGGTCATATGCACCTCTTCAGCATATAGAAGATGTTATCCTAAATGCCGCTAACAGGGAGCCATGTGATATAAGCGATGATTTCAAGGGAACATACGACAACGAAATCGATTTTGATCAAGTAACCACTGAGCTTAGATTTCTTCCTGGTATAATCAAGCAATGTTTACCAGAGGTTAGACGTGTGACAACAATGGATACCGTGATTTCAGCAGTGACCCAAGGGCAAAATGGTGCATTTATCGTACCGAATATTGTTCGTCTATTACAAATATACCTGCTGGCTCCGATGAGTGCCGCAACTGCTGAAAGGTCTTTTTCAGGTCAACGACGCATCAAAACGTACCTGAGGAGCACAATGACACAGAAAAGATACAATAACCTACTTATGCTTAATATTCACAAAGAAAGAATAGATAGCGTTGATCTTAGAGAACTTGCTAAGGCATTTGCAGAAAAAAATGACAAAAGAATACGATTTTTTGGCAAATTCCACTGAACTAAATAACTGCTACAAACATTAATCTTCAAGCTTCACCCGATATAGATTTTATATGGTCAAAGTTATAACATATTCAAAGTTGCAACAGTTTTTGGTAAAGGTTCATGTTTAAATTTTAAAACTCGTTTATTATGTTGAAATTAAATAAAACGGCATACAACAGGCACCATGCGACACGTAATGGTAATACTGACAATTAAATTTATTATATTGATATTAAAATTATTATATTAAAAGGTAACAAAGCTTTATGAAAATGCTGAAAATTTGCTAATGTCTCAATGAATGTGGATTGCCTTATTAAAAAGGTACATGAAATACAGACACCCACTAAAGTCAGATTTTCAAAGACATGCATGAATTGCGCTGTTTAGCCGAAAATGAATTTACTTGAGGGTGCCCTTTTTGTATGAAAAAGTGCCTTGAAAGCCTGTGCCCCCCCAACTTTAACTTGCTTCCTACGCCCCTGCTAGGACCTGTATATGAGTTTGTATGCATTTAATTTAGGACAGATAATCTCAACTGTTTTAGGGCAAGTTGACCATGACGGTCAACATGGTAACGCTGCCCGAACCCCAATCCGGGGCGAAACGTCCGAAACGGACCACACCCAAAAACGACGCTTTCGTCGTGGTGCTATCTACCAAACCATAAAAGCTTTGGCTATTCTGAGGTGCTTATATGGTTCACAGATAGTGCTTTTAGGGGGGCTCATTGGTAAGTGTGAAATGCCTAGCACTGATATTTCACAAGAAAATGGCCATACAATACTCATGGTCAAATGTCAATTTGTGGCTTACAACTTCAGATAAACAGCAGTGGACCTACATTACCTTTTTTCCTAAATCTTTTTGATAGAAACATAATTGGTACTTATTTAAGTATATTACCACTGTTTTGGTGTAAAATAGTAAATATTTTGTGACCGAAATAATAATTTGAAATGTACCTACCTCCTGCAAATGGACGTATTTGGCCAAATTCGCCACTTTACTCCGCTGTTTATCACCGATACTCGATGAAATCCTTCCAAATATGTAAGTCAGTTCAGACATAATGGTATCAAGCACATTTTAAACAAGTTTTAACTAGGTTTCAAGTATATCCTAGCTGTTTAACCATCGACAAGGTAAAACCTCAACTTTGTCCAAATTCGGCGCCATTGTGTCATCCCGTGTCGGTTGTCAACAATTCGGCCTCGTTATTCTTCGATCCAAGCCATTTCGATTGCACTAGTAACAAATTTAACCCTTTATTATGGGTATGAAGATAAAAATATGAATAAAAGATACGAAATGCAGCATTTTACCTCCCTGTAAAATGTTGCTTACGAGTCTTTCAAAACATTCCGTACAAATCTCACGTGGGCAAAGTGACAGGCCGTGACAGGGGGGTGATTGTTTTTCACGAAGATAGAAGAAGGCTGCGTGTGACAACAGGGAACCCAAGCTGACTTAATTAACTTTAGTTGAATATAGACTAAAAACTGAACTATTAGTGAAAGCTAACTCTAAAATGCCCTAAACTATACTGTTATTTACTGAATACTACTTTTTTAAACTAATAACATATTTTTTCTACATTTCTGTCCTCAGTTTTGTAAAAGTATAAACAGGAAAAAGTTCAACACTACTAACCAATAATATAAATGTTTGATAATATATACCTGTAGTTATTTTCATTAATATAATATTAGTAACATTCTAAAAATAACAAGTCAGAATTGCAGTTTATACTTGACGTTAAAATATGAACTTTATATAATATATTTGGACAAAAAATGTAGAAAAAATGTTATTAGTTTAAAAAAGTAGTATTCAGTAAATAACAGTATAGTTTAGGATGTATTTTAGAGTTAGCTTGCACTAATAGTTCAGTTTTTAGTCTATATTCAACTAAAGTTAATTAAGTCAGCTTGGGTTCTCTGTTGCCACACGCAAGCCTTCTTCTATCTTCGTGAAAAACATTCACCCCCCTGTCACGGCCTGTCACTTTGACCACGCGAGATTTGTACGGAATGTTTTGAAAGACTCGTAAGCAACATTTTACAGGGAGGTAAAATGCTGCATTTCGTATCTTTTATTCATATTTTTATCTTCATACCCATAATAAAGGGTTAAATTTGTTACTAGTGTAATCGAAATGGCTTGAATGGAAGAATAACGAGGCCGAATTGTTGATAACCGACACGGGATGACACAATGGCGCCGAATTTGGACAAAGTTGAGGTTTTACCTTGTCGATGGTTAAACAGCTAGGATCTACTTGAAACCTAGTTAAAACTTGTTTAAAATGTGCTTGATACCATTATGTCTGAACTGACTTACATATTTGGAAGGATTTCAACGAGTATCGGTGATAAACAGCGGAGTAAAGTGGCGAATTTGGCCAAATACGTCCATTTGCAGGAGGTAGGTACATTTCAAATTATTATTTCGGTCACAAAATATTTACTATTTTACACCAAAACAGTGGTAATATACTTAAATAAGTACCAATTATGTTTCTATCAAAAAGATTTAGGGAAAAAGGTAATGTAGGTCCAATGCTGTTTATCTGAAGTTGTAAGCCACAAATTGACGTTTGACCATGAGTATTGTATGGTCATTTTCTTGTGAAATATCAGTGCTAGGCATTTCACACTTACCAATGACCCCCCATAAAAGCACTATCTCTGAACCATATAAGCACCTCAGAATAGCCAAAGCTTTTATGGTTTGGTAGATAGCACCATGGTGAAAGCGTCGGTTTTGGGTGTGGTCCGTTTCGGATGTTTCGCCCCGGATTGGGGTTCGGGCAGCGTTACCATGTTGACCGCCATGGTCAACTTGCCCTAAAACAGTTGAGTATATCTGTCCTAAATGAAATGCATACAAACTCATATACAGGTCCTGGACTAATGCTGAAACCCAGCGACGAGACTTTTCAATTCCTTGCGACGGTTTTGGAAAAGGTATAAATACCTTTTGCCCAGAAGCTCTCATTTCCCGAAGCGATTTCGGCAATTTTTCTGGATATCTCGAATCACTTGCACACGTTCCCCAGCAACAGTGCTTAGTACTAACCATGTTCTAACTTTGGTGTAAATTTGAATGAGTTTTAGTGCAGATAAAATAAAAAAATATGCCAATGATAGTTCGCTGCTAGTATAATTCTATATTAAATAGTAGTTTGTTTGTCTGAGTCTCGTGGGGGGTCTTAGCTGAGGGAATCTATTTTTAGGTACGTGAGACAACGCTATTAAATAAGCGCTGTTTTCGCAGACGTCCGCCTCGGCAGGTTCATTATATATAAAGCAATTCGACGAAGGCTTTATTATTTAGCATTATTAATTTTGCATTTTCCAATTGATTCTTAACCTGTATTTTTACGTTTTGTAACTTTCTGGGCGATAGGCCGTAGCTGACGGGGGCCCCTAACTGTCGGGGGGGCCCTTAACCCTACCCAATGAGCGTTACGCTACCATTCGAAATCATTCGGTTAACCTCTTTTTGTTGACAACTTAAGAGCTCCATCGAGGAAAACAATTCCTGGGCACGAGATTGCAATTTAATTTGGCCTCTTTTAGCTTTTTTTTGGCCTCTTTAGAAAAATTGTAGTTTGGCCTCTTTTGGTAGATTTTGGCCTCTTTTTGATAGCTATTTGGCTCCGAGCATGCGCGGGACCTACCAACCCTGCGCGGCCAATATATTTTGTATAGGAGTGAACACGCCGATATTTTTGCCTAAAAATGTTGTTTCTTTTGACGATTTTTTGTTGATATTCGTCGTGAATAGTTGTGATAGAATTAAGAAGTTGTTTATGAAACACTTCATGTCATTTGAGGAAAAGAATGGACTTCTTTATGGCAATAATTGGAAATTATTTTTGACTCTGAGTTTGACATGTGACCTTTCTCTGATTTCAATGGAGTTTTGACTGTATTTGTATGTTTTAAATGTAATTATGTTATTAAGAAGAGAGAGGAAATTCATGTGTACAAGATTGACAAGTGTACTGAGATTTTTGTACAAGATGTGGGATTTATTTATTGAACTGTGAATACATATTATACATTATGAATTATGGTGTTTGAACTTTGACAATATGACTAGTTGGCAAAAAACAGAATTATGCAATGATGTTATGGATAATTAAATATGTGGCAAAATTTGTATTTGCAGTTTAATACTCTAGACGATATGGTATATATTATAATCATGATCATCAATAGTTGCATTTGAAAATTGAGCTTCATGGAAGTAATTAGATGTCTTATCCAGACTGTAGAGTGTGGCACTTTTCGACAAGATCTTGGGTGCGCAATCAGGCCACACCTGAAGTGCGGGTGCGCAAAACTACCTAAAATTTCTCAGGTGCGCCTTGAAATGCATATGCGGCACAAAGGAAAATGAAAGGAAAAAATTTCATGCAGGATCAAATTTGCAAAAAAGAAATTCATGCAGTGCGAAGTAAATTATTCTGTCCAGAGGGGATAGACTAAAAAGCTGTCACTAAAATGCAGGAAATCAAGCCACAGAGAATCAAGAATTTTCTGGGGAGGGCCCCCAGACCCTCATGCACTTTACCACCTCTTGGCCAGGTCCCTTTACATTAACGGTCCCCCACTGAAGAATTCTTAAGGCCCTGTTATTCCATGCATGCCTGCTTTATTTGCTCATGTTCCAAATTTCAATCAGAGTTTTCATAATGGAAAAATTCATGCACAAAATTTTAGTGCCAAAATATTTCTGCAAAGCCAAAGCAGCCAAAAAAAATATTGTGCATGGGAAAAAAGTCCTCCTCCTCATCACTTTTCTAATGTTCCCCCCTAAGTGCGCCATTGTTATTGCATTAATTTATCTTGGGTGTGCCGCTGCCATACTCTGCAGCCTGGTCTTATACTTACAGTGGTGGGCACTTTACAAAATATTGGGGGTACCCAACCTGCTGTTGCTACCAATTTCAATCTTAAATATATTTGACACAATAGAATTTCAGATTGTTAGAAAACATTTAGGGGATGGGTAGTCCCATTGTCCCCTCTGCTAGTGTCTACAACTGGTCACCAGCTACGACTAGGTCTCTGGTTCTAGGTGCACTCAAGCCTTGTAGACTTTTTGGAAGCAAGACTAACTAAACATGTTAAATGGCAAGCTATAAAGCTTGTACACCTTTGACAGTATACCTAGCATAATACAAGATGCAATTTTTAAACACCTTTATTTATTTCAACCATGTCTACATGCATAATGGTTTAATTTAGTCATTTTACACATTAACCATCAATATACTCCATAAATGAGCCTTGTATTGTTATTTTACTTTGTATAGCACCAGACATTTTGTAAGGTGAGATTCTGGTGTATTAGTTAAGCCTGGTTATAATACTAGCAATTTTGTCAGCAATTTTTCTCCTGATGTATGCAAATAGTGGATTTACAAACAAAAGTGTGTGATCAAATATGGGATGGAATTTGCATCTACACTTCTATGTGTTCTTGGCCATTTGTTTGATGAGGAAGAAAAAATTGCCAACACAATTTCTAGTTTGAACTATGCTTTAACCTAACTATACCTATTGCCTGCATATATTTTAACCCCTTATTAACCCATTAACTGGCAGTACCCTACTGCTGACAAGCAAAATTGTCTGGTGTGAGGCAGAGAAATACTGAAGTAGGGCACATTGCCAGCTAATGGTTTAATCTCCAATGCCCCTTGACCCCAATGTTCCAATTCCTTTATTATTTCATATGTAAAATGCCAGGCTATTTATTGGACTTATATTTCCATTGTTTATATCACTCATCAGCATCATAAAACGTTTGGTTTAATATAGACAGTCCAAGGCATATCTGAAAGAAATTTTAAATTAAGGTTATACATTCAACCATGAACACACACACATTGGTATAGTAGCTTTGGCCATAACTTTATTGAAGAAAATCCCTCTATTTTACCAAGGGGAAGTAATAATTTAACCCATTGAGCTGCAATGTCATTTTACTCTGTCTAATGCCAGATGATTTTACTTGTCACGGGAAGGGTCTTGCACATTAATGGGGTTAAGCTGGAGCAATGTTATTTCTAGGTATGATAATCATCAGGTATGATACCAAACATCAAATTAGTGGATCCAGTATATTTATAGTTCTAGGTATGATAGTCATCAGGTATGATACCAAACGTCAAATTAGTGTGCCAGTATATTTATAGACTTTATAGCAATCTGCTGTAATATAATTATGATATTTGAACAAATGTAACAAAATATATCTCATACATTGATACAACCAGGGTTGTGCAACAAGTAACAAGCAATGTTTTCATTAAAGAATGGTCAAATTCAATAGAGCAGAATACTATTAAATTATTCATACATACAAAAATATTAAAGATACTTACTTTATAGACACATCGGAGAGTTTGGAAGGAAATTGTAGCCACTTGAGACAAAATATTTGGTTGATGAGTGTTGACATGTGTACAAGCTGGTGTTTCAATCATCTCAAATTACATGTAAAACGGAAATATCACATACACTCGATGTCCTCAGTATCACACTATTAACTGCGAAGAACATATTTTAACGCTTTCGACTTGAAAAATTCCAAATTTATTCATTTTTTTTCAGTAAAATATCGATCTTCACTCCTCTTGAAAATATTATGGACGCGCACGAACTTCTCGGAGAATGAGTACGAAAAACACAACTGCGCAGGTCACAAAATACCGGATTTTTCCGATATTTTCTAATTAACTCAACTCATGTGGCCAGAGCCATTATAGTACGAGATTGGGTCTTCCGTGCAGGCCCACTATTCCTCTCTATCAGTGGGCCTGCACGCGGGCTAAGTAATCTTTCACAATGGTTCATCCTAAAAGAAACTAAGTACCGTAAAATACTGCCATACAAACAATGCAAGTTATTATATATCAAAGACATTCAAACCAATTATAAACCAATTTCCCAATAAACAAAAATTTTGGTGGTGGGTAGGAGCAGATTCTAAACAAAACTACAAACTTACCGGGAAGCCCCGAATTCTTATCTTGTTATCTTTCTTCTTTTGGCTAGCCAAAGTACACTACAGCACGGAATATGGAATAAAACAACACACACTCACAGCTTCTACAAGGATCGTGATGACATATACAGTTGTGCCAGCAATGCGATTCCCACCGCTTCAGAAACTCATAGAAGATATTAATATGTATCACACGGCAGAAAAATCATTGTGTTAACAATGACTTGCGATAAAACAACAATTACATGAATATTATTTTACAAACACGACTGCTTTCTCTGTGCTTTCCCTTTGGTTTTTGTCAATTCGTCGAATTTTCGGAACATCAGTGCTTTCGCCTGCCCATGATGCACTGGGGGGTTTGAGTGGTTACCAAGCAGTAAACTATAAGCCGAACTGGAACAACTGGAACGCTAGCTGGGGCATAGCAGGCTAGCCCTGGGTACGAGGTTGACTCCTATGATGGATTGAGTATGATTGAGCCTCATATTGGGCCGCACATTCAACTGCATTCAATCACTGAAAAGTAGATTTTACGAAACTTAATTTTACGGTACTTCTTGTTAAAACCAAGCAGTAACTTGAGCAGTATAACGTATCTATCCATTGCTTGGAGTAAACGATGAAAACCATCCTTTTTGTAGGAGAAATTTAAGATTTCAGACGCTGTGCATAGTGTGCGATTCCATATGCCACAGAATATTGAATTTTATAATTAGAAAAGCATTTGCACTTGCAAGAAACAAGCACATAGTATTGTTTTGAAATTCCAATATATTGTAGATATTTAATGTTATATTCAATAATTTGTAACAATATAATTGCACCCACCATAAAAACGAAATTATCATAATATAGGAGACTTACCGAATATGCGCCTTCCCACATACAGCATTAAGACAGCATCTTCGCGAAATCGATTGCTGCGATTACACAGGTACAGTTGTGCAGAATCTTTCCAATGGTAAAGAGCATTTAAGGTCACAGGCGCGGTAAACTTGAGACGTTCATGATATGCGAAAGCAGCGAAACTCGCCAGTATGCCAACTCAAATATATGTAACTATAAGACGTCTATGCGTTTAGATAGCGTTTGCACGAATTTCCACAATGTATCTGCTCATGGTGATGCCACAGTTGCCCATGAAGGAGTAATATTCAACAATAGGCAATTTCGTAATTATGGGCGCCATTTCGCAAAGGGGCCAAACACAATAAAGCAACAATAGCATGACTCTAGGGACAAGTATTCCCATTGGGACGAGGTGTATATAGTTACTGCGGCTGGCAGAGCCAAGTCGTAGGTTTAATATTCCCCTGTCTGTTTTCTTCGTCGTCGTCGTCGTTATGGCTTGAGTTTGTCTAAAAGTCGAGGGTCGAGAGTCGAGAGTAAAAGTCGAGAGTCGAGAGTAAAAAGTCGAGAGTCGAGAGTAAAAAGTCGAGAGTCGAAAAATTCACTAGATAAAGCCATATTATAAGATGTAATACTTATATGTATACCCTAGCATAGTTTGCAGGATGAGACACGCTAAATATATCACGAAACATGAAAGACGTCAATTGAAAGTTTTGTAACATCTATTTCAAAATATCAATATTTTCCATGACCATGTATTGTATTGTTCTTCCACATGGAATTCCCACATGAAACCCATGTTTACTGCGATGAGTAATATGACACTGCTACGCAAGCAAATGTGCATATTTTGTAGCGTATAAAAGCGTTAAAAATATATACATGTGCGCGAAATAATTTTGCATTTGGAAAGCTATAAAACGAAAGTGTTGTTCCATCATTCTTTTTTACTTTGCTGGATATGTGAGTCACCTACATGTAAAGCACAACTCATTTCAACTCACTGCCATTCGAATATTTGTCTTAGTGCGTTCAGAACTGAGACCATGTCTGTTCTGACAATAATGTGCATGACAATAGTATCACTATTGCGTATAACCAAACGCAGCCAAGAAGAAGTTTTTTTCAGAAAACTAGAAGTTTTTTCCATCAAAAACGAAGTGCTTCGAGTTGCACTAGGGGACGAAAGATACTCCGTTTCATGGCCATGTGCGTAAAGCCAGGCTGTCAGACTTTCTACATCGATCGGCTTCAAACTCATTGCCTGGCAAATGCCTGCCAAGAGGCCCAAGAGTACACTTATATATTAAAGCATGCTTATACTTATTTAAAACACTTGTCTTGATTTCATAGCTATTTGGTAATTGGTGCGGTAGCGAGCGAGCCTGAAGCGAGCGAGCGGACGCAACAGATCTAATTTGCAATTTGTGTATATAGGGGATTTGTGAATGAATACTATTGTCATGCATATTATTGTCAGAACAGACATGGTCTCAGTTCTGAACGCACTAAGACAAATATTCGAATGGCAGTGAGTTGAAACGAGTTGTGCTTTACATGTAAGTGACTCACATATCCAGCAAAGTAAAAAAGAATGATGGAACAACACTTTCGTTTTATAGCTTTCCAAATGCAAAATTATTTCGCGCACATGTGTATATTTTTAATCGCAGGGCCGCAGGTTCAATTCCTGCCAGGGACCTATAGTTGCATTTTTCGCAACTGTTCCTGGTTAGGTCTAATAAACGTATAGAATTTACACTCGATAATTTCCATCTACAAAAACCCTTCAACTATATATTTTTAACGCTTTTATACACTACAAAAATATGCAAATTTGCTTGCGTAGCAGTGTCATATTACTCATCGCAGTAAACATGGGTTTCATGTGGGAATTCCATGTGGAAGAACAATAGAATACATGGTCATGGCAAATATTGATATTTTGAAATAGATGTTACAAAACTTTCAATTGACGTCTTTCATGTTTCGTGATATATTTAGCGTGTCTCATCCTGCAAACTATGCTAGGGTATATATCTAAGTATTACATCTTATAATATGGCCTTATCTAGTGAATTTTTCGACTCTCGACTTTTTACTCTCGACTCTCGACCCTCGACTTTTAGACAAACTCTTATGGCTTTTTGTGTGTGTGATTACAAACTTGCACTTCCACGGTCCCCCAAGTCACCCGCACAAAACGCATGCAACCTTCTTGTGTGCAACTTAGAATACTTGCGCATTTTGAGTTACGTACTTGTGTTTTAACCAGATCAATAACGCAGCAAGGGAACGATACGGTAAATGTAAGTGCAATACGAACGAGAAACGTACAAATCATGCTGATATTCGTCACGCACTATGTAAAATATTCGACATATTTCAGTCTATATGAGGGTATTATATTTCCGACAACAAACATTGCGCCTTCAAGACTTCACGATCGTAAAGCGGATCGCTCTAAAACCTCTATACTCTACAATAGTTTGAGCGAACCATACGTGGGTATTTATTTGTATTTGTGGGAAACTAAAGAGAAACTAGAAATCAGTGTTGAATATAATTCAGACATAAACGCGCAATAACGAGCTCTATTTATTAGAGTTCAGGGGTCAGCTGTCACATATTCTTAATAATTAATACACTGTAAACGGGTCAAGTTTTTACAAGAAAACCGAAGAGCTTAGTTCTCCCTACGTCTTGCAATATTTTAATATGATCCTATAGCTCCTCATTATTATACTTCGATTTGACCCAAACGCTTGAACAGTCTCGATATAAGTATTCAGCGAGACGCATTCCTGACGACAAGTAATATGAGGGATATTAAATTTCTAACAACAAACATTGGAGTTTGACTAATAGTCGAGGGTCGAGGGTAATAGGTCGAGGGCGAGGGTATAATAGGTCGAGGGCGAGGGTATAATAGGTCGAGGGCGAGGGTAGAATGTCGAGGGTCGAAAAATGCATGTCGAGGGTCGAAAATAGAAAAATATGGCTAGAGAAGTTCAAGAAATTGAAGAAATCTCTCTATCTTTTTTATGAAAGAGGGGGCAAAATTTCTATATCTTTCTAGATCTTTTAGATACTTTTCTTTAGTACATATACGTATAACAATACTGATGCGAGATTTTCGCGCAGTTTCAATTTGGACACTGGACATGGACAATGCGAAATAAATATTATACATGCATGTCCTATAGAATAAATTCTAATTAGATTCCTAACTATCAATATTTTGTGTCACCGTGGCAAACATTCACACACGGATTATCTTTCGCGCATGTTACGGCAGTAAACATTTTTCGCACGGTCTGCGTGAATTCTAATACTGCGCGACGTTTTAAATACAAGTAACCATATTTTAGCTAATTTATCTATCTGCATTCTATAGAGGGCTGGGGGTAATATAAACCCAGTTCAAACCTTTATCCAGACATTTTGCCGACAAGTATGTGTGATAATCAATACCACAAAATCGCAGCAAAATGATATACCCGTAACACTGAAGTGTCGCGCCGGATGTCGGGATTTGCATATTTAGTCCTGGATTAAAACTTGCGAAAAATTTTAATTCGAGCCCCTTACTTGCGATCGAGTTCTGGCTGACGCAGTATACATTGAGTACGCACAAAGTTTCTTTAAAAATATTCAGTTGCCGCATCCTTGTAGTTATTAAAACTAGCAAAAATGGAAGTACTTCAAAGCAGAATAGAAGAGGCTGGTCTTAGAATTTCGTATGATCCTCCCGGCGATGGGCTATGTTTTTATTCGGCTGCTTGTTTTCAGTTGGGGTTGTCGCCTATGACCGTGCAGAGTATGGTGTTCGAGTACTTGGAAAGTAATCGTTATGATGTAAGTGTAAGTGTATTTTGTTTATACGTTGTTAGCGATCGGTACCAGTATTATGTAAATAATTCATTAGTTAAACCCTCTTATTTTAGGTATAATTATAAATATTAAATATATACTTATATTGTACAATTTTTTGGTTCATTCTGTCAAGATATTGTATCTCAATGATTAATGAGGAACTTCTCTAATTTTCTGGCTGAGAATGAAAACTACCTATTTACAATGCCAAGGGCCTATTTTTCATTGTATTTTTTTCGCTTCAACTTGGCTTCACAGATCCGATAGTCTCAAAGTATGCGAGTTTTTATAATTGTGGAATAGGTTGACGCGCATTTAGCCTAACAACGTCACATCTGTCACTAGGATGATAACGTGAGTGTCATATATCTGTTCCCAGTGCTAGCCGAAGACTAAGGATTAATTAATGAGATTAAAAGCATCTTATAGATTTGAGCTATCAATAATTTCAAAATTTGAATACTTAATAGATATTACCGTTTATCGTGTTTCTCATTGAGTCGTTGTTAACTCAAATCTTGCGAGCACATGACGCTTCTGTTCGGAGTATGTTTTGTTTCATAATGCATTAATGCCATGTCAATGACCAAGTAGCGACTTCCGCTGATGCATGCAGCGATCAAAATTTGGTATGCAGGGTATGGTTTAGAACATATAGAACATTAATATTTCCTTTTGTTCAGACTTCACTTGCGTAGCACATATACTCAACGGGCGCGGACGCGACACTTCAGTGTTAAGGCCCAGACACACCGAACGCGATTTGGCAACGCAGCGCGATTTTTCGATTTTGACTGAAATATAACTTTGATCCTGTTTCATGTTTTTCAAATATTCAGAAGCGCTATAACAGTTTGAGTTATTTGGCCTGCATATCTTTTAAAATTTCCTTCCATAGACGGTTTTATTTACTTTTAAAAACTGAAAAATCGCGTCGCGTTGCCGAATCGCGTCCGGTGTGTCTGGGCCTTTACGGGTATATCATTTTGCTTCGATTTTATTGTATTGATTATCACACATAGTTGTCGGCAAAATGTCTGGATAAAGGTTTGAACTGGGTTTATATTACGCAGCCCTCTATAGAATGCAGATAGATAAATTAGCTAAAATATAGTTACTTGTATTTAAAACGTCGCGCAGTATTAGAGAATTCACGCAGACCGTGCGAAAAACGTTTACTGCCGTAACATGCGCGAAAGATAATCCGTGTGTGAATGGTTGCCACGGTAACACAAAATATTGATCTAATTAGAATTTATTCTATAGGACATGCATGTATAATATTTATCTCGCATTGTCCATGTCCAGTGTCCAAATTGAAACTGCGCGAAAATCTCGCTCAGTATTGTTATACGTATATGTACTAAAGAAAAGTATCTAAAATTTGCCCTCTCTTTCTTAAAGATCTAGAAAGATATAAAAATTAGAATAATTAGAATTTATTCTATAGGACATGTATGTATAATATTTATTTCGCATTGTCCATGTCCAGTGTCCAAATTGAAACTGCGCGAAAATCTCGCTCAGTATTGTTATACGTATATGTACTAAAGAAAAGTATCTAAAATTTGTCCTCTCTTTCTTAAAGATCTAGAAAGATATAAAAATTAGAATAATTAGAATTTATTCTATAGGACATGTATGTATAATATTTATTTCGCATTGTCCATGTCCAGTGTCCAAATTGAAACTGCGCGAAAATCTCGCTCAGTATTGTTATACGTATATGTACTAAAGAAAAGTATCTAAAATTTGCCCTCTCTTTCTTAAAGATCTAGAAAGATATAAAAATTAGAATAATTAGAATTTATTCTATAGGACATGTATGTATAATATTTATTTCGCATTGTCCATGTCCAGTGTCCAAATTGAAACTGCGCGAAAATCTCGCTCAGTATTGTTATACGTATATGTACTAAAGAAAAGTATCTAAAATTTGCCCTCTCTTTCTTAAAGATCTAGAAAGATATAAAAATTTTGCCCCCTCTTTCATAAAAAAGATATAGAGATTTCTTCAATTTCTTGAACTTCTCTCGCCATCTTTTTCTATTTTCGACCCTCGACATGCATTTTTCGACCCTCGACATTCTACCCTCGCCCTCGACCTATTATACCCTCGCCCTCGACCTATTATACCCTCGCCCTCGACCTATTACCCTCGACCCTCGACTATTAGTCAAACTCCAAACATTGCGTCTTCAACACTAGCTTAATTGAAGATCGTAGGGCGCATCGCTCTCGAGATCGCTCCAAAACATTAGTTTGTTTGAAGGAACGTATCATACGTTGGTATTTGTTTGTATTTGTGGGAACCTAAAGAGAAACTAGATATCAGTGTTCACTGTTGAATATAATTGAGACATAAACGCGCAATAACGCGGAGCTCTATTTATTAGAGTTCAAGAGTCAGCTATCACATATTCGTGATAATTATTACACTGTAAACAGGTCAAGTTTTTATAAGAAAACCGAAGACGTTAGTTCTCTCTACATCTTGCAATATTTTAAGATGATCCTATAGCTCCTCATTATTATACTTCGATTTGACCCAAACGCTTGAACAGACTTGATTTTAGTATTCAGCGAGACGCATTCCTCACGACAACAGTGGAATACGCAAGACATTTAATCGTGTGCATGGCGCACGTTTTGGTCAAATGTTGGCAGACCAATTCAAAAAAGTAACAAATATAGTAACAAGTAACTACACATATACAATTACACAATGTTTTATTTTTAATATGTTGTAGTATTTCTTATATACCTTAATGGCTTAATCTTCGACAGTTTGACTTGGAACAACTACATTTGAAATTGGCCACATATTTTAAAGCATTCGTTCTAGTCGATACTTTCGTATTGAAAACCTTCGTATTTCCACGTTTTTATATGAATTAACGACGTTTTGCCAATTTATTTTGACATTTCAAAACCATCAGTGTTCAAAACACAAGCGCCATGTTGAATTTAAGATCTAGCCTGCGAACAGGAAAAATTGAATGATGTGATGGCATTGCATTGTAAGCCACTTGCTGATTGGTTCAATTTAAATAAGCTCGTCGCTGATTGGCTACAAGCTAACATTACCTTACATAACATTACATAACATTACATAACATTACATAACATTACATAACATTACATAACATTACATAACATTACATATAACATTACATATAACATTACATAACATTACATAACATTACATAACATTACATAACATTACATAACATTACATAACATTACATAACATTACATAACATTACATAATATTACATAATATTATATAACATTATATAACATTACATAATATTACATAATATTATATAATATTATATAATATTACATTATATAATATTATATAATATTATATAATATATACATATATAATATTATATAATATTATATAATATTATATAATATTATATAATATTATATAATATTATATAACATTATATAACATTATATAATATTATATACATATATAATATTATATAATATTATATAATATTATATAATATTATATAATATTATATAATATTATATAATATTATATAATATTATATAATATTATATAATATTATATAACATATATAATATTATATAATATTATATAATATTATATAATATTATATAATATTATATAATATTATATAATATTATATAACATTATATAATATTATATAATATTACATAACATTATATAATATTATATAATATTATATAATATTATATAACATTACATAATATTATATAATATTATATAATATTATATAATATTATATAATATTATATAATATTATATAATATTATATAATATTATATAATATTACATAATATTATATAATATTACATAACATTACATAACATTACATAACATTACATAACATTACATAACATTACATAACATTACATAACATTACATAACATTACATAACATAACATTACATAACATTACATAACATTAACATTACATTTACAAGACGATAGCAATATATCTGCATTCGCAGATACAAAAAGCGCGCGCTCTAAACAAAACTCCAATAGAACGCCTGCCACGCAGGCTAACCTTCGGATGGCCGCAAAGAAATGACCCCACGTTTAAGACGAGGTTTGGGACGTTTCGAACCTGGTGCTAAAATGGCTATGTGGCATTAAACGAGTATTATTAACTGTCCAGTCTGTTCTTGCATGCTAGCCGAAACGCGTGCCTATTAAAATGAGTTCAAAATATGGCTATTATTAATATCACTGCCTGAAAGTATCTTATTCAAGAAAAGGATGGCCGGACTTTGATGTCTTTAAGGGTTTTCTTACCAACATATAAAGTATAATAAATCCATTACTTGTTACTCATTACTCATTACTCGTTACTCATTACTCGTTACTCGGAATACAAACACCCAGGTTTTTGTTGTTGCATCTTGAAAGCTTAAAAACTATAGACATAGTGTCATCTAAATCAATGCCAAACTGGCTAACTTTAATTTTTTTCCACCTAAAACTGTGGATAAATTTGGTTTCGTTTGTGTTTAAATGGAGTTTTTGTACCTTTGAATGTCAAAATAGCAGATGTATGTCCCGTTTAAAAATGTCATTTGTTGGCTGAACTGAACTGAACTGAACTGAACTTTTATTTAGTCACGGTAAACTCATCAGGATTTACAGTAGAGTAAAAATTTAAATATATATATATACTGTATTACAAAAATTTACGTACACGCTTATAAAACACATAACTATTAAGATATATACCTGGTTTCCAAGAGTGCCGTGAATACAAGTTTAAAATTTATCGAATAAAATTGCTGCAATCAGACTTAAATTTACGCAAAGTATTAACTTGACGTAACTCATTAGGAAGAGAGTTCCACAGTACCGCACCACTGTAGCTGAAACTATTTTTTAGAAAATTTGTTCGTGGTTGAGGTACTGCTAATTTGCCACTGGTGTCCCTCAATATGTAATTTGTTACTCTACTGCGATCAACAAACATTTCAGAAAGGTAGTCTGGTGCAAGATCGTTTAGAGATTTGTGCACCATGACAGCCTTGGCAATTCTACGTTGAGATGTAAGATTTTTCCAGCCAAGCTTTTCAAACAGATATTCAGCATTTGTATCATAGCTTGATGACGTCAGAACTCTAGCGGCTCGATTTTGCAGTTTTTGTAGTTTATCGGCAAGAGTACTACCGCATGTATCCCATACAATGGAACAATAGTCAAAATGAGTTTGTATACTTGTTGCAAGATGGAATAAGGAACAAAAGGCTTTATGCGTTTTAGAGCACCTATACCTGAAGCAACTTTTTTACACAATTTTGCAATATGAACATTCCAAGACATATTTTCATCAATATGTATACCAAGCGATTTTGTATGAGAAACTTGCCTAATCGGAGCGTCATTAATTACCAACGAAGGAGTAGATTGAAATGTACTAATTCTTTGATAAGAGTCGATTAACATGAATTCGGTTTTAGATTGGTTTAGGGTAAGTCTATTTGCCGACAACCATTCACTGACATTTGCAAGATCTTCATTTAGACGATGGTTAATATCATAGATATTATTACTCGCATATGTCAGGTTGGTATCGTCAGCAAACATACGTGCCCGAGAATGTGAGAGGCAATTAGGTAAATCATTGATGTAAATTAGGAATAAAAGCGGTCCTAAAATAGTCCCCTGGGGTACTCCACAACGAAGCAAACGACTTGTCGAGAGATGTCCATTAACGAAACACTTTTGTTTACGCTCATTAAGATATGATCGAAACCAATTGCCAGCGACTCCACTGATGCCGTATGCATTAAGTTTACCTAGCAGTATTTCATGATCTACAGTATCAAAAGCTTTCTTGAGGTCAAGGAACATAACAGCATTAACATTTCCATGGTCAATGTTATAGGCCCATTCATTAGTGACTTCAAGAAGAGCAGTTACAGTTGAATGCAGACCACGAAACCCTGACTGGCAATTAGTTAATAGTTTATTTTCAGATAGATATAATTGCACTTGATCGTAAATGATCCTTTCAAAAACCTTTGCCACAACAGGGACAATCGAGATCGGTCGATAGTTATCGACACAGTTTCGCTTTCCCTGTTTGTGTATAGGGACGACTTTAGCACATTTCCATTCATTAGGAAATATGCCAGTAATAATAGAACGATTGAAAATAAGACTAAGGGATTCGGCAATTAGATCTGGGCATTCTCGAAGTAATCTAGAAGAAATTTTATCAAGACCAGTTCCTTTTGATTTACTTAGCTTGGATAAAAGTATAAAAACCGTTGGTTGATTAGTTTCCTTTAGATGAAAGGAGACATTATCATTTTGACAAGATAAAAAATCAACATATGACCGGTCCTTTTCATTAAAACTTATTTTATCTGCAAGCCTAGGGCCAATGCTAGAAAAGTGATCATTGAAAGCATCTGCAATTTTATTAGAATCGTTAATTAAGTCTCCGTTCAAATCGATTTCATTAATAAGCGAACTTTTGCAATTCTTAGATGTAAGTTCACTAATAATATTCCAGGTCTTTTTTGGATTACATTTATTTTCATAAAATGCATTTTTGAAATATCTTTCTTTCGCTTGAAAGATTTCGTAATTAACAGAATTACGCATTCTTTTAAACAAAAGCCAATCCGAAGAATTGTTGGAACGAATTGCTTTAATTTTTGAATATCTCTTTTATGCATTTCATCTTTTAAATGAGACGTAATCCAAGGCGATTTAGAAGCCTTGACACGCTTTGTACGAAGTGGAGCATGTTTTTCCGCAACGGAATTAAATGTGGTTTTCCAAGCGTACCACATATCATTAGGGTTTTCAAACTCATCAATATAGCTCCAATTTTGTGTCCTGATATCATTACGAAATCTAATCGGATCAAAGTTTTTAAACTTTCTGTAGTTTATTGTAGAATGGCTCCTACCCGACGTGGCAACTGCAAGCTTTCGAAAAGCATAAATAAGACTGTGATCGCTTATACCAACATGAGAGACACCAGAACAAACTACTTTATCAGGGGTGTTAGTAAAGATGTGATCAATTAATGTAGAAGAGGAATCCGTAATTAGAGTAGGTTCCTTTATCAGCTGAGTGAGATTGTATGATTCAATAGTATCCATGAGTAACCTTGAACCATGATCCAAGACTGAAGAGCTCAAATCACAATTCAAGTCACCCATTAGATAGTATTCAATATTTTCGACGTCAAGTATACCTAATAGAGTTTCAAATTGGTTGAACTTAGCCACAGGCGAATTCGGTGGCCTGTACCAAGTTACTATGAGAAAAGGCTTGGATCTAGGCTTATTAATTGAAATGCACAAGTTTTCTAATTGATCAAATGACAAATCAAGGCGAATAGAAAAATTAATACAACTGCGAATATAGAAACAGATACCTCCTCCATTTCTATTTCTATCACGGCGAACAATTTCATAGCCCTGTATGTGCATTTCAGTATCACTAATCATAGAATCAAGCCTTGTCTCATTAATAGCCAATACATCAATCGTATTATCGGCTAGAAGTACTCTCAACTCATCTATGTGCTTAACTAAGCTAGTTATATTAAGCGACGCAAGTTTAAAACCCCTCATCTTAGGTAGGAGTAGGTTTTGACCTTTAGAATTAATAGTTTGCGTAGATTGCATATTATCAACAGCAGCAGCTCTAAACGACACGGTATTATGTCAATTATTGTCTAAATTGTTTATAAACTCAATAAAATTGTTTTGTAAGCACCGACTACCTAATTTATTTAAATGAAGGCCTCTATCGTTCAGGTGACTGTTATTAATATTAGCATTTCTTAAGAAAGGAATCTTGTTCATACAACAGTAATTGTCTAGGATAAAGTTTACTTGCTTAACTTTGGTCGCTAATTTTGGGGAGTCACTTCTAACCAGCAAAGCTGAAACACCTACCGTTGTATTAGGCGAGTCCTCTTTTACTTGAGTCGTCAGATTTATAATGGAATCAGCAATGATTTTCGGTGTGGAAGCTGTCTTCAAATCATTTGTACCGACATGGACGATAACTTTATTCGGTGACTTGCGGGAGATAGGCTTAATAAAATCCTCCATATCGGTGACGGTTGCCCCAGGGAAAGCCTTTACAACATAATAATGTTTAGAATCCTCTTTGCTCATATAAGCACCAACCACATTTTTCACCAGCGAATCACCAGCGATCACTACAACATCTTTCTTGTTTGAAGATTGACCTTCAGCTCGTTTTGCACGTTGAGTTTTATCGTCGTCATTAGGCGAAGATTTACTCGACTTTGACGGTGAGGTGTCACGAGGCGATGGGGTGACACGAGGCAACGATGCGGCTGGGGCTGCATGGATGAAGGTAGGCAATGAGGAATCACTAATTGGTGGATTTTGGATGAGGTTAGGCAATGAAGCATTACTAATCGATGCATCCTGGGTGTAGCTAGGCAATGAGGCATCACTAATCGGTTGATTACTTCGCTGTTGCGATGTATCATTATCTATGCCCGTCTTCCTCTGTTTCTTTTTCTTTTTCTTAGAGACTTTACTGGAAGGATCCCTTGCATTTGAATTCTCTGTGATTATAGCAGTATCGTTTGCAGAATTTTTGGAGTTGACTGAACCTGAACTGAGTTGCTTACTAAGTAGTTCAACTGATGTAATTAAAGCAGAATTATCTCTTCGTAGGCGAGACATTTGCATATACATAGTTGGCTTCTCAGGCTTTTTTCCTTCAGGAAAAACAGCTTCCTTGAGAACAGCGATTTCAGCATATAGATTCTTAATATCCTCTCTATGCTTGGCACAACAGGCACAGCAGGCACCCACACTTGTATACTCCGGGTCGAGCAATATACACTCCGACTCGAGCGGATCTTGATAGGCGACCTTGTGTTTGCCTGACTCGTTATGCCCAGACGCATCTCCGTCATATTTATTATCCGATTTATTACAGCAGGATATATTGCTGACTTGTAGTAACGAAGTACATGCTCTTGGCGTTCCATCGAAGTTAGGATTGTTCGCTTTAAGATCAGCTTCGTCCATAAAACATTCAAAGGAGTGATTAAGATCGGTATTATCGACTCTCTCTGGTATGCTTGATTTTACAATACCATCACGTATTCGCTTACACAAGGCTTCGGCTTTAGGTCCATCAAAACAAATGACTTCGCTCTTTGAATGCCAGGTGACTTTGAGCTGAGCGCTATCGAAGCACCATTTGCCACCACTGGGTGATCGCCATTGCGTACTTTCAGCTGTTTCTTCGTCGATTATTGTGAGAACAAAAGCCTTTAGATCTTCGAGTGAGCCTGACCATATTAATTTGTTTTTCTTCAGGCCAAAAAAGTCATACAATACATTGATAACAGTCGACGAATTCATTTTCATCAGAGCTCCTAAACACACGTCTTACTCAGACATGGCTGGCTTTTTCCATCTCGTCTAGGTCTACTTTTTCTTGCTATCTGACTTTCAATACTTTAATTATTTACAATAAAAGATTAACTATTTAATACTATTTACAAGAATGGAGTAGTAAGAAAACTAAGATATATAATAAGTTTATAAAATGAGATATTAAGATTTTGTTCACCTTTCAAAGTATTGATTTAACATACTACGCTGTTATTTTGTTTTAAATGTTATTAACGGAAGTTTTTTCAATTCTTTATCTAAACTATTCCATAACTTCACAGCTCTATATCTGAAACTTCTCTGTCCTGTTGTAGTTGAGCATAAGGGGATGTGTAGTGAGTTATTGTTTCTTGTCACACGATCGTTTAATTCCATTCGTTTGTGAAATAGGTCAGCCAGATATGGAGGAGCTAGGCCGTTCATGCATTTATAAATCATAACCATGTCTCTATACAGCAGGTGCTCTTTAACAGGAAGCCAACCAATATCACGTAGAACTGGTGTAATATGATCGAATTTTTTACAGTCAGCTATAATTCTGCACGCAAAATTCTGGACAGCTTGTAATTTCTTTATGTTTGATGAGGTCGTGTTTGACTAGACTAGCTGTAGAACAATAATATAATTTGCCCATGACCACAGCGCAAATAATGTAGATCAACGTATTTCGGTCGAAGCAGTGTTTGACACGATTTATTTGGCAAAGTTTCGCCATCACGCTGATGTGAGATGACTGATGTGCTTATTATAAGTCAAATTACAGTCTAGGATCATTCCAAGATCATTTGTAAAAGTGACAGGTTCAATTGTTTTATTTAAAAAATTCAAGGACATATTTTCTGGCAATGAGTTCAACAACTGTCGTGTTCCAACTAGGAGAAACTTGGTTTTCCCGGGATTAATTAATAGCGCGTTTTTATAACACCATTCAGCCACAAGACGAAGGTCCAACTCAAGCTTATATGTTTAGCTTCTAACACTTTTTCGATGGGGAATGGCAGCGATATTTTGGAATCGTCAAAAGAGTTCAGCTCACTTGTTTGCGTCACTGTTGGAAGGTCATTTGTATATATACAAAAGAGCAATGGTGACAAGATGGCCCCCTGTGGCACACCATGAGTAATAGAGAGGGCAGCAGATAAAGATGACCCGATGCGGACTTCTGAGCACGTCCCGTTACATAACTTTCAAACCATTTGACTGTTTCCTGAGATGCACCAACATCGCTCAATTTTTTTAACAGGATTTGATGACTAACACTATCGAAGGCTTTTGAGAGGTCAATTAAAATGAGCGCAGATAGTTTCTTGTTGTCCATCGCCTCCAACAAGTGATCGGTTGTTAATAAATTTAAAGTTTCGGTAGAATGCTGTTTTTTGTTGCCACTTTGTTGTGAACTTAATCGTTTATTACGGATTAAATAAGAATTAAATTGATTATGAACAACTCTCTGACAGATCTTCGAAACAACATTTAGGAGGGAGAGAGGACGATTGTTCGAGGCGACTTCGTGGTCCCCTTCTTTTAATACAGGAATGGCTTCAGCTAGTTTCCAGTCGTCTGGGAACGTTGATGTGGCAAAGGAACAATTGATGATGTCAGTAATAGGACCAAGGACGACAGAAGACAATCTTTTAGAACACTCATACTTACTTAGATTTATTAGAAGGCATGGAAATGATGATTCGTTCGACCTCAGTACACGATACAGGTGATAATTTAAACGTTTCATGCAAGACATAGCCAGTTGGTATTGGAATAGGACTTGTGATTGATACGTCGAAATTATTGACCGGGACTAATTGAGCCGTAGCGTTTGCGGTTTTTTCTCCAACAGCGACAAACCATAGGCAGCTCAGCTCCAGTTTCAGATTCGCAGCTCTATATTCAAATTGAATCTAGAGCCAGAGGCATGGCGTTCATATTCAAATGGCTGTAACTCCACAAAGGCTTCACCTATTCTAACAATATTTTTTTTCATTCTTTATCAAGAAAAGAAGTATGATATAACACAATCGCCGAGTCTCTACTGCTTCTAGATTTCTCTAAACAACTTGCATAAGTCAAGTCGCCAAACGGCGTGCATGCGGTCAATTAAATCTGGAGCCAGGTCCGGTTAGTTCCCGCCAAAATCGCTGTATAGTCATAACGAATAAATGTTATGCTATAATATTGTTTTCCATTCTTCACTGATAATTTGCACATTATTTAAAACAATCGGCTTGTCTGTAGCGCTTTTAGTTTCCTCAGAAGGGCTCGCACAAGTTAGGTCATCAAACAGCGACATGTTGACACAGACGGTAAACAGGCTTGCCGCTTCTCACTTAAAACGCTCCTGTCTCAGCCAAAAGTTACTTTATCGCGGAAAGATTATTTTTCATTCTTCGTCATTAAAGCTCACATCATTTGAAGCTATTTTTAAGCTTATATCGCTTTAAACTTTGCCTGGACAACGTGCAAAAGGTGAGTCCTCGAACAGCCACATATTGACACTGTCCACAAGTCAGTCAACAAGTCAGTCTACTAAAAGCGCTCTATCTCAGCGAAAAATGAACATATCCGTAAAATATTTTTTTTCATTCTTCCCTGATAATTTGCACGTTATTTAAAACAATCGACTGGTCTGTAGCGCTTTTAGTTTCCTCAGGAGAGCTCGCATAAGTTAGGTCATGCTCGTTCATATGCTGGACTCACCCATGCGGGGTTTCCCTTCGTTTGCTACTGCTTACGTACAGGACTGTAATTGATACAGATAAATTTATTTACTAGTAATATTAATTAATTACAGATTAATTTATTTTTTAATATAGTATGTTTGGGCATTTGGTTTGGGTTTCAATTCGGCTTATTTTTTATATCGAAAGCTCAACAGTCATTGTTATGATGTTTCGTCACGTATTCGATATGAGGATATGGCATGGGACGAGGCAGTTTTAATTTGGCATGCACCTGAATGCACCTGCACTCTAATTGAGTGGGAAACCGATATCAGTCATATTATATATATATATATATATATATATAGTCAAATCTGCAGACATGCATGTTTCGCCGTTCAACGGCTCGTCAGTGCAGCTTGTAACGCAGTCTAGATGCGAGTGACTTCGTATTTATACACCATACTCTTGCCCTCACCAAGCGCATGTGGTACAATACTCAGACACGTGCGCATCCAGACATGCGTGAAGTGTCTTTGACAATGGCGTTGTAATCATAGCTACGCGAACGCTCCCCCCCTGATATGATATCTATATATATATATATAGATATCACATATGAATTATAGCCAACATCAAATCATCAATACTAAAACTCACAAGAGTGCTAAATATTATCAATGAGTGCTGGGACAACTCAACGTAATTTTAATATTTTAGTAACTAAAGTAATATATACTTGTAAACATGTAATTTAATCTTATAGCATATATGATCCTGCTTGTAGTTTCTTAAAAAATAATATATACTTGTAAATATATAATTTAATCTACATTTATCATACAATCGTTCTTGTAATTATTTCCGAAAATTCATTTTGGAGATAAAACTATTTTTAAGCGCCGCATCCGAATAAGCGCCGCACTTATTCACAACAATGCGGTGCTTAATGAAGCACCGTCAGAATTGTTGGAGAAGCCAAACTAAAAACAACTACATTAGGGACTGGTCATAATTTAGCAGGGGGGTGGGAAGGTGTAATTAAAGATTTCTAGGACTGAAACTGGGTAGAGAGCATGAAAAATGATGACCCCCCTCTCCTGACGCTCATGACTGAAAAAATGTCTACCCCCCACTCCTGAACGATCTTCGGGAACGGCAATTCCTGCGTTCTAGGAGATGATTTGACAGTAAAAGGGGATTGTTATTTCGGGGCCCGGAGCAAATTGCCCCCTTTGTCTCCCGACTATATAGGCGGCCCAACAGCCAATATTAGGGCCAGCATGAAAATAAGTGACCACCCCTCTTATAACGGTTCAATATTTTGTGAACCCCCCTTTATTGCAGCTAAAAAAATGTGACCCCCTACCTTTTCCACCTCGCCACCCCCCCTGCTAAATTATGACCAGTCCCTTACATCTCAATCTTAAACGAAGGGGAAACCCCGCATGGTTGAGTCCAGCATATGAACGAGCATGACCTAACTTATGCGAGCTCTCCTGAGGAAACTAAAAGCGCTACAGACCAGTCGATTGTTTTAAATAACGTGCAAATGATCAGAGAAGAACAAAAAATTTTTTTTTACGTATATGTTCATGTTTCGCTGAGATAGAGCGCTTTTAGTAGACTGACTTGTTGACTGACTTGTGGACAGTGTCAATATGTGGCTGTTCGAGGACTCACCTTGTGCACGTTGTCCTGGCAAAGTTTAAAGCGATATAAGCTTAAAAATAGCTTCACATGATGTGAGCTTTAATGACGAAGAATGAAAAAAAATCTTTCCGCGATAAAGTAACTTTTGGCTGAGACAGAGCGTTTTAAGTGAGAAGCGGCAAGCCTGTTTACCGTCTGTGTCAACAAGTCGCTGTTTGGTTACCTAACTTATGCGAGCTCTCCTGAGGAAACTAAAAGCGCTACAGACAAGCCGATTGTTTTAAATAATGTGCAAATTATCAGTGAAGAACGAAAAACAATATTATAGCATAACATTTATTCGTTATGACTATACAGCGATTTTGGCGGGAACTAACCGGACCTGGCTCCAGATTTAATTGACAGCACGCCGTTTGGCGACTTGACTTATGCAAGTTGTTTAGAGAAATCTAGAAGCAGTAGAGACTCGGCGATTGTGTTATATCATACTTCTTTTCTTGATAAAGAATGAAAAAAAATATTGTTAGAATAGGTGAAGCCTTTGTGGAGTTACAGCCATTTGAACATGAACGCCATGCCTCTGGCTCTAGATTCAATTTGAATATAGAGCTGCGAATCTGAAACTGGAGCTGAGCAGCCTATGGTCAGCGACAAAGAATTGGTTGAATTCATTTGCAATCAGTTCTGGGGCTTTACTATAACGTTGTATTGGTCTTTCTTTGGTAGGTATGTTCCGATTAATGATTTTCCATAAAGATGCGGCGTTGTTTTTATTGGCTAAGACTTCGTCACGAACATATTCTTTCTCTGCTTTTTTTAGAGCAGTTTTGACTGATTGTCTTGCGTGTTTATAAGATCTCCAATCTATAATATCACGTGTAAGTTGAAATTGTCGATGGAGTCTATCTCTATTAATCATCAAATCTTTAATCCTTTGGGTAATATATGGACATGGACGATGACGAACTCTAATTCTTTTTACTGGCGCATGAATTTTCAAGGTAGGTAATAAAGCATCGTTAAATTTTGATAGTTTTGCATTCAATTCATTTTCAGAAAAAATTGATATGAGCTTTTCATTCTTAAATGCAAGGTCTGCTGGTGGTTTTAAATTCAAAACCACGTACACAGGGAAGTAATCGCTTATAGAAATGTTGGCAACACCACTTTCCGGCCTGTACTAACTCCGGGGTCGAGGTCATTACGACGTCTATTAATGATCTACTAGTTCCAGTAATCCTTGTGGGTGAAGTAATCACTTGCTTAAGATTCAACTCGGAAACAAAATTTGTCAATGCTAGTCCATCATGGTTTTCCTGTAAAAGATCACAGTTTAGATCGCCTAGGATTGTAATAGGCTTATTGAACGTTAAAGCATGGATCAACGAAGGTTTCAGGTAGTCCTCAAAGCAGGAAACAGGACAGTCAGGCGGTCTGTAAGTGACACAAATTACAAATGACCTCAGCTTTTTATATTGAACTTGTATCCAAATTTGTTGAAACCAGGTTATGGAGGTACTCGACAAGTCTTTTAAGATGTGCGCCTTCAACGGGGTACGGATATACGCGCAAACGCCCTCACCACGTTTACCAAGTCGGTCAAGTCTGAGTAATTTATAACCTTCTATTTCAACTTCCACATTTTTAACTGATGTATTCAGCCATGTTTCTGACAACGTAATTATGTGGTAGTTTTTTCCCCGGATAAACTCACGAAGTTGGAGGAAATTATTTCTGTTTTTTAGAGACCGGATATTTAAATGAATAAGTGTTAATTTATTTGGAATGCTCGAATTATTCGACGAATATGTCGATGAATTATTAGCTAAGTTACCAGGTGAAGGAATGTAACTTTACATTCTTCAATAGTACATATTTGAATGCAATTCGAGTTAGTAAGTCCTCGACTCATAGGGACATGGCGAAATTTACGGAATTGTGTGACTCTAGCTTCTATCGGATATGCGATTCTAGCCATTAAACATACGTGGAACAAATTCCCGAGGGGGTCTTGGTATTTTGCTGTGCAGAGCTGTTGGCGGGGACATTGTCGTGTTGTGTTCTTGGATACGGGGACATCCTTGTCATGTGGTAAACATGGTCTAGATGTATTTGCCACCCGTCCATTTTTGAGTGGTATCGATGTTTGTGTCGGGTGCGGTTGTTCCTGTGGCCCTTCCGGGAGGTGGCTGGGGTCTTTGGCGCCGAGGGGGTAATCCCCTCGAATGTTGCCAAAAATGGTAGCTGTTTTGTTTAGGCTGCATTCGCTCGTAATGGCTGCTGTTGGAATTTAGAGGTTGATTAGGCTGCATTCGCTCATAACGGTTGTTATTGGAATTTAGAGATTCAATCAGGGGCAGGTAACTCACCCAGTTCTCAGGCAGGGTTCCATCTACGATCGACTGTGTATGCTTCACCGTACCGAAAGATGGTATGCCAGCATCTGGACATGATTGTCTCGTTACAGCTGATTCTTTCAGGTGGGGTATTGCTTTTGGTTGTGTACGTGACTGATCTTCAGTAGAGTTAGGCTTTGCTAATACAGCTGATCCTTTCAAATGGGGTATCGCTCTTGAATGTGTACGTGACTGATCTTTAATAGAATTAGATTTTGATAAATTGTCCTTTAGATTATCCTTTAAATTATCATAATGAGCCACTGTTTGTTTCATGGTTAGTTGATTTTATTTGATTTCATGCAAATGAGTCTTGTGCTTTTGGAAATCAGTCAACAATGCGTTAATTGTATTTGAGAGCTCAACATTTCCCTCAGCTATCAATTGAAAGGACGCTGCTTTTAAATTTTGCTCACTTCGGATATTTTCTATTTCTATATGAACCTTATCAGTCGCCTGTTTAATATCATTTGTAATCTTGAATTCCAAAATCACCATGTCCAATTTTGTGCCTTCTAATTCAGCCGATAGTACAGGAAGAGAATACTCATTAGAGACTAAATTATTCTGATTACTAATATCTTCGCTAAAATCCGTCTGAACACCGGCATCGCATGTTGTCGTCATTGCTTCCTTGTTGACATCTTGACTCGAAATATGGTTTGCTATATAGTCTGTTACACAAGACACACCAGAATAGATTTTATTCAATGTTTCACTTATTTGAATAATGTTCTGTTTAACTTCAATCATGTAAGTAGTAGTGTAGGTGGTTTTCGACCCGGATTTTTGAGGGGGAGCAGATGGGGAGCAGAGGGGGAGCAGAGGGGGAGCAAGGGGGAGGGGGGGAGCAGCGTCATTAACAGGGGAGAGCAGCGTCATTAACAGGGGGGGAGCAGCGTCATTAACAGGGGGGAGCAGCGTCATTAACAGGGGGGAGCAGCGTCATTAACAGGGGGGAGCACGTCATTAAAAATTCATTAAAAGATTAAGTCAAAAGACTTGTTTGGGCGAAACAATCATTAAGATGAACCATCACAATAGCTATAGCGTCCCTATATATTTTGCCAAGCGTTGTGTTCCAAACACAGTCCGTTTCGACAAAGAGTAAATATATTCTCGTATCTAAGATCACCTTAAACAAGACGGCAACTAATATAGCGACGCTTAACCTAGTAAAATATTATGCGAAATAATAACAAGTAGAAATATAGCGTTCTAAAACGAGAAAAGTCTTATAGTCTAAGAGAGGTCTAAGATCTTATAGAGCAATACAAATATATGTTTGCCAAGCGATTGTATAAACATAGTTCTTACAGGGATTTAAACCTTACAAAGTTTCAAGCGTTTTAGATGCAGCAGAGTGGGAAAAGCAGTGATTTTTAAGCGAGATTTACAAGCATATACAAACATTGTATATAAACATTTAGCGTTTGTTAGGTAATTACGGGCAATTAAGATTTTCTAGCTTAAAGATTTGAATAAATTTAGAATATATCATAGGACGGGAAAATATTGTACAATCTACATACACACATAATTCGTTTTAAAACATATTTATTGCTTATAATTTCTTTTACAACGTTAGTAAGGTTTGCTCCTAAGAGCATATCGTTTAGGCGTCTTTTGTGTCTGTAAAGAATTCTCATATTCTTGTCTGTCTTCGGGTGATAATCTTACTATATCCTCAGCTTTCATAGGAATATATTTTGGTCTCTCGTGAAGCAGTCTTTGTTCGTAACCTTCTCGTTGCTCTGGAGTCATCATTGCTAAATCTTTAGGTCTCCAATCAGCCGAGTCTACCCAATTGTGGAAAAAGCTGTGTTTGAGTTTGGGTCGTTCTCCTTGTGTTGGTGGTGGTGTGAGAAAGCCAGGTTTAGGAGTAGCAGGCACAGGTTGTGTCATCTCGATAGATCTAGGAGTGGTTGGTTGTGTTATCTCCATAGGTTCAGGAGCGGTTGGTTGTTCAACGATATCTGGGGTTACAACAATTGGAGGATGATGGACTGGAATATCCATCTTGTTTTTAAAAGTTAGAAATCGATTTAGTTGGTCAGAATACAGCTTGCTTTTTTCAAACGCGGTAAGCTGTGGTGCTTTAATGATCTCTTTCATTCGCTGCTCGGTGTTATACATCGCATTTACAAGGGGTGGTTGACGATAAGACTGTTTCCGTACATATTCGACTAAGACCTCGCCTGGCAATACATTTGTTTTGAGTCGTTGTTGATCATCCGTTGTAGGTTTTAAATCCAACATTAAATACCCATGAGGACGGCTCGTAGCGTCTTCATAACTTCTCATAAACTCTCCGACTTTGCCAGGATTAATTTGTCTTGCAAGCATAGAGATTTGTTGCTTATCTCTCGGTGACTTAAACAACACGATATAATGAGCGTTGAGACTAATATTTCTCATTTCTTTGCCTTGATGAAATATATTTTGGACAATGTAGATGACGGACAAATTTCTGTGATGACTCCCTTTTGTGAAAAGATCAGCTATACGTTTATCCTTGCCAGATTGTGCCATGAGATCATCTAGTACGATCAAATTGCGTTGAGAAACATCTAGGTAATCTACCTTGTCAATATCTTCAGGTATTCCTTCATTGAATTCTATTCCAGGCATTGTTCTCATCATATCAAAATAGGATGGCTGCCATTGACCATAACACCAGATGATACGCTGAGGAGGTGGACTTATGGTTTTCTGGGCATTCTCCAATAGACTTTTCACCCATACAGTTTTGCCACTTTGAGTACATCCTGCTACGATACAAGTAAAGGGGTGTTGCAGAACTGTAGATCCATTAACCGTAAAGTATTGTTGTCCAAGATTACGATTTTTATTCGCATGAATAGTCTTCTTGTGGCGAAGACGATTACTTGTATTTACAAATGATTTGCCGCAAACGTCGCACTCATAGGACATGTTTACTCTTCAAGAACCACAGTAAAATGATTTGAAACAAGGGCGATGAGATGTATTTATACCAGTGACAATACATATAGTCCATGACTATGACTATAGTATAGTCCATGACTATGACTTATGACTTATGACTTATGACCTATGACCTATGACCTATGACCTATGACCTATGACCTATGACTTATGCCTTATGCCTTATGACTTATGACTTATGACTTATGACTTATGACTTATGACTTATGACTTATGACTTATGACTTATGACTTATGACTTATGACTTATGACTTATGACTTATGACTTATGACTTATGACTTATGACTTATGACTTATGACTTATGACTTATGACTTATGACTTATGACTTATGACTTATGACTTATGACTTATGACTTATGACTTATGACTTATGACTTATGACTTATGACTTATGACTTATGACTTATGACTTATGACTTATGACTTATGACTTATGACTTATGACTTATGACTTATGACTTATGACTTATGACTTATGACTTAAGACTTATGACTTATGACTTATGACTTATGACTTATGACTTATGACTTATGACTTATGACTTATGACTTATGACTTATGACTTATGACTTATGACTTATGACTTATGACTTATGACTTATGACTTATGACTTATGACTTATGACTTATGACTTATGACTTATGACTTATGACTTATGACTTATGACTTATGACTCTGACTTCTGACTTCTGACTTATGACTTATGACTTATGACTTATGACTTATGACTTATGACTTATGACTTATGACTTATGACTTATGACTTATGACTTATGACTTATGACTTATGACTTATGACTTATGACTTATGACTTATGACTTCATGACTTATGACTTATGACTTATGACTTATGACTTATGACTTATGACTTATGACTTATGACTTATGACTTATGACTTATGACTTATGACTTATGACTTATGACTTATGACTCTGACTTATGACTTATGACTTATGACTTATGACTTATGACTTATGACTTATGACTTATGACTTATGACTTATGACTTATGACTTATGACTTATGACTTATGACTTATGACTTATGACTTATGACTTATGACTTATGACTTATGACTTATGACTTATGACTTATGACTTATGACTTATGACTTATGACTTATGACTTATGACTTATGACTTATGACTTATGACTTATGACTTATGACTTATGACTTATGACTTATGACTTATGACTTATGACTTATGACTTATGACTTATGACTTATGACTTATGACTTATGACTTATGACTTATGACTTATGACTTATGACTTATGACTTATGACTTATGACTTATGACTATGGTCCATGAGCAAGTAAACATATAAGAATATAATCTATCCATACAATATTCATTACATTGTTGACCGTCGAGCAGATATGACTAACCTTCCCAAGCATATATCGTTTATAGAACTCCTATGTACTTCTTATCCACCTCAACAACAAGCCCTTTTGAGATCTACATCTCATGAACATATTCGGTTTCTATGCAATTGTGTGAAAAGTTTTATGAACCTCGCACTTCCTAAACACACAATGGACAAACTTAGACCTTTCGAACACGATATTATTGATCTGACTAACAAAAATAAAAGTGTTAAAACAAAAAGGAAGATACTTGTTCAGCGTGGAAATGGTTTCCTAGGATTGGTACTGGCTCCAATCTTAGAAGGACTTGCAGAATTGGTATAAAATGGTCAACATTAAATTCATATCCATCATTCCAACCATGGATAGCACCAAAAGACCATCCCCTGAGCAGTGGCGACTTCAAGACATTCTTGAATATCTTGACAATGAAAATAGTTATGGCGCTGAAGAAATCCTTCACTCCATTCTCACATCTACGGATATTTTGACGTGGAATACAAAAGGAGAAATCGTCTACAGAGGACAGTATATACGTGGAACTGATATTGTAAACATTCTAAAATATTGCACGAGGCCTTTTCATCCATATATTCCAGAGCCTTATGGATTGAGTATATTTCTCAAAGGTCTTGCGGCATTGGAAATTGATAAAAGTCTTATCACCAACGGGCGAGTCCTCGCAATGCTAGCACGGATGGAGTCACGGCAAGATGAAGATACTAAGGATTCGTCTGAAGATATAAAATGTAACAATTGTGAAAATTGTTTACAGATATGTCAATTGGGTACATGCCCTATCTGTACATGGACGGATTTTTATTCGAGTTTTACCGGATGTCACTGTATGATTTGTGATTGTACACTTAACAAAGATGATTTCACACATACGATTGCGTGTTGTTCACATTGTTATTGTGATGAAATACTAGACGTCCGTACAAATAGAAGTCACTTTTATGATTCAAATAAAATACACAAGTAAAGTATTCTCCCATAATAATAATAATAATAATAATAATAATAATAATAATAATATTTATTCAGGAAGCTCCACTCACCAAGGTGTTTTTCAGGGAGGTCCTGCAATATATATCCATATTACATAATTATATGAAACTACTCTATGATTATATTAGATACAAATATAGTTAAAGATTTTATATACATAATTAAATTTGTAAAAAGATTAACTCATTCAGATAAAATGTTTTAGTTTGGTTTTAATTAAACAGTTGAAAACTAGTGGATTGTTTTAGTTCAAAAGGTAACGAGTTCCATTCCGACACAGAGTGATATATAAATTGTTGTTTTCCCCAATTTGTATGTGGGCGTGGGAGGTAGTAGTCGTTATTCTGGCGGGTTTTATAGTTATATCTCTGGGAGTTCTTTATAATATTAAAATCAAAGTCAACCAGAGAGTTAATACATTTAAAGACAGAGGTACAACGGTGGTATTTTCGGCGAAGGCAAAGGGGTTTCCACTTAAGAGTGTGAAGAGCATCAGTGGCAGAAGAATGGCGAGGAAGATCTAGTATAAGTCTGGCAGCATTATGTTGTAGAATTTGAAGGTGGTTCATTTGTGTAGAGCTATTTTTGTCTCCCCATACGATATCGCTGTAGTCAAATAGGGGAAGGACAAGGCTGTTGTAGAGGGTGAGTCTGGCTTGTAGAGGTAGTAAGTGTTTTATGCGACGAATGAGACCAAGGCGTTGGTTAACCTTCTTGCTGATGCTATCGATATGCTCTGTCCATGTTAGATTTTGTTGGATTGTCACTCCCAGGTATTTGAAAGAGTCAGATCTATTAAGAATGGATTCGTTAACTGTGATGGAGACATTATGAAACTTGGCGAGCTTGCGAGAACTACCGTAAATTACAAACTTACACTTCGAAACATTAAGTGTCAGAAGATTGGAGTCAAACCATCTGCATAAGCGTTTAAGGTCGGAGTTTAATTTGCTTTCAAGATCCAGAGCATTGTTTGATGAAAAATATATTACAGTATCGTCAGCGTATAAGGATATTTCACAATGGTTAGCACAAGAAGGCAAATCATTCACATAAATTAGGAAAAGTAATGGTCCCAAGACACTACCTTGAGGAACTCCGACAGGAACTTGCTTGAAGGAGGAAACAGTATTAGCTACAGCGGTGACTTGGTTTCTGTTGGTGAGGTACGACTTGAACCAGTTGACGGATTCATTCGAAAAACCAGATGATGTGAGCTTATTGAGTAAAAGAAAGTGATCGACGGTATCAAACGCTTTAGACAGGTCAAGGAAAACAGCTCCCGTTACTAAACCCTTGTCCATGTTTCCTAAAATGGTGTCCGTAAAATGTGCAAGTGCAATTTCAGTGGAAAGTTTAGGTCTAAATCCGAACTGCCGTGGTGTTAGTATCTTATTGTCAATAAGATAACTGTAAACTTGAGAGTGAACTGCTTTCTCGAGAATTTTACTAATGGTTGGAAGTATCGTGATTGGTCTGTAGTTGTTAGGATTCGATTGGTCACCAGATTTAAAGAGTGCTGTTACTTTGCCAGACTTCCAGATTGATGGAAATGTTGAGGATTCAAGTGAACGATTAAACAGTTTGGTTATAATGGGAGTTATGAAACTAGAAGAGTCTTTAAGTAATCTGGCACTGATTTTGTCGAGGCCTATAGCTTTGTTGGTTTTCAGTTTATTCAGTATACCATACACATAACTTTCTTCGATAGGCTGAAAGACAAATTCATTTCCCCTAAAAGTCGGCTCAGTCGGTTGCTGATTAGAATCGTGATTTGGATAAAACGTTTGCAGTTTATCTTTTATTTTTCTTGCTAATTTGGATCCTATGGTGGAAAAATGATCGTTTAGTGTTTCAGCTATTGATTTTGGGTCAGTAAGTGAGACGCCATTCGCTTTAATGCAAGAAGGTGAGGAGTGTGATTTTCGGGAGGAGATGACGTTTAGGGTTTTCCACAATTCGCCAGAGCTACCTTTATTCTTATTTATTAGGTTTGAGTAATATTCCGCCTTGCAAGTTTTAACAGTTTTATTAACATAGGTTTTGATCTTCTTGTACATTTTCCAGTGGTAGGGAGAGTTTGACTTAACAGCTTTGCGGTGGTGATAGTCACGATCATGCATAGCGTTGCTTAATTCAGGAGTGAGCCAGGGGGTTTGAATTCCTTTTGTCCTAAGTTTCTTAATTGGAGCATGGTGGTCAGCAATGTCAGTAAAAATTTCGTTGAAAATACCTACGGCGACATTAATGTCTTGTTCTTCGTTTATAAGTTCAAAGTTAACGTGTGCAAGATCAGCAAGGAAAGATTGTTTTGAGTAAGTTTTGTACGATCTATATTCTATGACTCTTCCTGGTGCTCTACGTACTCCCGCTTTAATAACGCAGTAGATGAGAGAGTGGTCACTAAGATTCACGTGTAAGACTCCAGAGGATACTATTCGATGAATGTTATTAGCAAATAGAAGATCAATCATTGTATTTGATTCATCTGTTATTCTCGTAGGTTTGTCAATAAGTTGTTCAAGATTGTATATGCCAGTTAAACTAAGAATTTTTCGCTTCAGCGCTCGGGAATTATAATTTTTTGTAACTAAAAAATTAACATTAAAGTCACCAAGTAGTAATATTCCAGCTTCCGATGGTATAGAGGACAATGCGATGTCAAGTTCTTCGGTAAGTATCTCTAGCGATTGATCTGGGGCTCTATAGATTGTAAATATAAAAAGGCTTTTGCTCTTTGGACGAGTGATCTCAATGACAGAGGATTCAATTTTACTACTCTGTAAATCAGTCCGAGTTGTATAAGGAATGCCATCTCTAACAAAAGCTAAAGTACCGCCGCCCTGTCTTCCATTCCGATCATTCCTAGATAATGTATATCCAGGAATAGAGATTTCACCATCAGTTATATTGGAGTTTAGCCAGGTTTCTGAGATTGTAAGAATATCAAAAGGTTTATCGTTAAGTAGAAGCTTTAAGGTATCTATTTTATTGTATATACTTCTGATATTGAGGTGTGCAACTTTGAGACCCCGAGAGCGAAGAAAACTATGGTGGGATTGTTGGATATTAGTGGTAGATTCTGGACCAGGGTTAGTTTCCACATCGCCAGATAAACAAATAATCATGACTGCAAATATTGCGTATAGTAATAAACGGCATCCGAAGTAAACCTTTAACAAATTGTTTAATTGGAAGTATCAGTTGAACATTGGAAGCCGACCAAGACGCATAAAAAGATGAGGGGTGTACTTATCCCTGACGTAAAGCTACTAACTGAACATTACACAAGAAATCAGCGTGGTGGTAGTATTGAAGGATTCCATGGAGCAAGAATGCAGAGGGAATATGGAATCGGCGGTATTTTCAGAAGCCTTGCTAGATTTGCAATACCTTTATTCAAACAAGGCGCCAAAACAGTTGGTAAAAGAGCGTTACAAGCAGCAACGGAGGTTGGTCAAGATGTACTCGATGGGAAAAATGTATCAAAATCAATAAAGTCTCGTGGACGGGAAGTTGTCAAAGACTTTGCCGAACAGGGAGCAAAGACGTTACTACGACAATCAGGCCGAGGAAATAAGAGACGAAAAAATTCACGCAGTAATATACCATCCACCAAAAGGAAAAGACTGTGTTTCAATATAGACGATGAGGATAGAAAACCAACAAGGTGGATAAGGAATGATGAAAGTAGCGACGAAAATGACTCGGACAGTGAATATTCCCAAGATGACATTTAAGACACTCTGTAAAATAAATTATAAGCAATAAATATGTTTTAAAACGAATTATGTGTGTATGTACATTGTACAATATTTTCCCGTCCTATGATATATTCTAAATTTATTCAAATCTTTAAGCTAGAAAATCTTAATTGCCCGTAATTACCTAACAAACGCTAAATGTTTATATACAGTGTTTGTATATGCTTGTAAATCTCGCTTAAAAATCACTGCTTTTCCCACTCTGCTACATCTAAAACGCTTGAAACTTTGTAAGGTTTAAATCCCTGTAAGAACTATGTTTATACAATCGCTTGGCAAACATATATTTGTATTGCTCTATAAGATCTTAGACCTCTCTTAGACTATAAGACTTTTCTCGTTTTAGAACGCTATATTTCTACTTGTTATTATTTCGCATAATATTTTACTAGGTTAAGCGTCGCTATATTAGTTGCCGTCTTGTTTAAGGTGATATTAGATACGAGAATATATTTACTCTTTGTCGAAACGGACTGTGTTTGGAACACAACGCTTGGCAAAATATATAGGGACGCTATAGCTATTGTGATGGTTCATCTTAATGATTGTTTCGCCCAAACAAGTCTTTTGACTTAATCTTTTAATGAATTTTTAATGACGTGCTCCCCCCTGTTAATGACGCTGCTCCCCCCTGTTAATGACGCTGCTCCCCCCTGTTAATGACGCTGCTCCCCCCTGTTAATGACGCTGCTCCCCCCTGTTAATGACGCTGCTCCCCTCCCCTTGCTCCCCTCTGCTCCCCCTCAAAAATCCGGGTCGAAAACCACCTACACTACTACTCATGTAGGACTAGGCCTTCACAGCATCTTTGACCATCACAGTCATTGTTCTTATGTACATAAATAGATTCAACATTGTTATGCTTATTCGTCTTATTTGTTGAACCTTCGTTCTTGAGCTTGCCGATTATCAGATCTTTTAATTTGTTACCAAGATCACCTTGAAATAAGAGTGATTTCTTAGTTGCATACAGTGAACTCTAAGTAAACTGGAACGCTAACTCCTATGATCAAGTCCTATGATTCGTTGAAGCCAAGCTGGTTTTTCTGAGGTTTGAGCTGAAATACTTAACGCCGAACATTGGGCTGTATATGAAATTGAAGCTATTAAAAAGTTATATTTGATATAAAAACTTCAAGACTTTAGGTAAAATGGAAATAATTAAAAAATACAAAAACAACCGCAATTTTGTAAAACACGGCAAATTTTCCCTCAAAGTTTTAAGTATTTCCTTTTTACCTAAAGTCTTGAAGTTTTTATATCAAATATAACTTTTTAATAGCTTCAATTTCATATACAGCCCAATGTTCGGCGTTAAGTATTTCAACTCAAACCTCAGAAAAACTGGCTTCATATGGCTTCAATTTGCCCCTTGAGTTAGCGTTCCAGTTTATTTATAGTTCAATGGTTGCATACCAGGTTAACGTAATTCTATCACTTCGGAATGCCTTTGCACTACCTCCTGGTGAAGATCATTTACCCGTATCGCCAAACAGAAGAGCCACAAAACACTTTAAATTGTCCAGACTTCCAGTCCATTTTATTTTCTCTTCACTGTTAAGTACTAACCAGTCTTTATACTCTGGAAGAATAGCAGTAATTGAATTTTCTAACTGGATATTATCATTTTTGTCGCAACTACATAAAACTTGTGCGGCGGCCATGTTGAGATCAACCTCCTCACTCGAGCTGCCTCCTCACTCGAGCTGCCTCCTCACTCTGGGCGCTGCCTCCTCACTCATGGCGCGAGCGAATTCACCACGCGAAACACGCGTTCGACTTGCAGCAGGGTAAATCATATGTTTGAACATTATTTTAAGGACGAAAAGCATCAATAAGACATTGAAGTATCTTAAGAATATTTGAAAACCGTTCAATTAGACAGAAAACATATTTTAATGTTCAGATAAACGATCCTATCATGACAGACAAACATGGATAAAACGCGCATATGGCATAAAAAACCCTTCTCGTGCTTTTTAGGGCGATGTTACACGGGGCAACTTTTAGCGACAATTCGCAATGTAAATTCCGAACCCCAACATATATTATAATTCCGATTTCATAAATAAATACAGAAAGAGCCTCTGCGGAAGAGAGTATCTTGTGTAACTGCAAGCGACGAAAATCAAAATCGAAGAAAAACGATTCTGCAAAAAATAAAGCATGCAAAGGTTCCATCCATAATATATCGTATGAGGGATGATCAGGGCCAAAATTAATCAGTTCAGTTATGCAGCTCAGATACGATGTTATGCAGTTCATGTTTGTTATTATGCAGTTCAGACACGATGTTATGCAGTTGATTTGTTTTATTATGCAGTTCTGTTATGCAATTCAGATACGATGTTTTGCAGTTGATTTGTTTTTGTTATGCAGTTCTGTACTTCTGTTGTTCAGTTGGGCACGTTTGATGTGTCATGCGCCCGCAATCTCTGCATACAACGTGTACTTCATCTTACAGAGATATTTGTGATTTGTCTCCAGTCGAAATCCAAAAAGGCACGTCGTCTATGGCAACAACACGAGTCTGGATTCTGGAAATATCTCAGAAACGGTAAGATGCTTACTTATTTTTACCATTGCCTATGCAAGCCAGTGGCGTGGTGGCCATGCCATGAAATTTTTACAATTTCAAACAACCACAGGGTTGTACTTTTGTTCATACTCTAGCTATTTCTTGCAGAGCCAACGACAATCATCTCATCTCCAATAGTTTGTCGTTACTTTCACTTTGTGTATATATAAAAAGGAACAAAGCCAATGTTCTTAAATGTCTACGGAGCAAATATCATTTCCGATCAAAACTTGGGGATGAGGTTGTAAAAAGTTAAAAAGTGCGTTACAAATCTTGAATTCTTAGATGTAAAAACTAGCTCCACAATTTTTTATAAAATATCCTCTCGGGAAGCACGAAAAATGCACTTCTTTGGCTTCAAAATGAAAAATTTTCCTGCGGGCTCCTAGTAACGTTGTGCGACTAGTAACGTAGGCTTGGCAACTAACATCGCTGTTTTGCACTTCAAATTCGGGCGATATTGAATAGGGAACTGTTGGGGGGGGGGCGCCAGTATCGAAATTTGGGGCGCCAAATTTAACACTGGCCCCTTGAAAGTTTGGAGCCACCATGCCAGCTAAAGTCTTTTCATATAATTATAACCTTGTCGAGTTTACCAATTTGGGCTCTCGTTTTCACTACTTCTTTCAGAAATATGATGGTGTGGATAGCTATTATCGTTCATGGCAGTAAATATATACGTAATGCTGTATGTCATATGTGTAATGCAAAAATCACAGAAGTCAGATATCAGATTATGCATGACAAATACATAGTTGCCAAGTTTTCAAAAAAGTTAGGTGTGGGATTTTCTCGAAAATCCACATACCATACTCAGGCGTACAGTACGTATTACAACAATTTGGTCCTCGGCCAAATAATAGGTATATAAAATATGAAGAAATAGTAATACTCTAAAATTTATTGAGACATACCATTAATATATATAAATACATATTGTTACAATTGTGAAATTACTGTTCTGTATCGTATGGCAAATCGACAAGGTTATAATGTGAAAAATACTTTAGCTGGCATAGGCAATGGTAAAAACAAGTAAGCATCTTACCGTTTGTTGTCATAGACTTGCAGCTAAAGACAGGAATCTAGTCCAGCATTTTTTGATAATGTAGTAAGTTAGTATAAATAGTATTTTTGCCGTTATTTTCAGCGAGCTTGCCTGTGGCGTAGCGAGTTAAGGCGTGCGTTAAGGTGCGTTTACACGCTGCGATTTGTCGGGCCGATTTTAGGTTTTTCTGGATGATGACGAATATTTTCGGTGGATGAAGTCGTCAGATGACGTTTGCAACGTATTTTTCAAATATCATCAACGTGCATCTGAAATCGGCCCGACAAATCGCAGCGCGTAAACGCACCTTTAGCTCGGGCGATACTGTATTGACACTATTGTAGGTTCAAGCCCGCGCCCAAGACTGGTTAGGGTTAGGAAAGGGGTTAAGATTGGGGTTTGTTTATTTTAAGTAGACCGTACTTTGAGCTGTGACGAACACATCACTAACACTGTGTCTTCGTGTACTGGTAGTTTATGTCAAATAAACAGAGTAAAACATCTTTTGGACACCAGCACACTGAAAAACGTCGTGAACGCTTTAGTTTTTAGCCGATTATATTATTGTTCATCCGTGTGGTCCAATACAGCGAAGAAAAATATTGTGAAGTTGCAAAAAGTACAGAATTTTGCTGCAAGGATCATTACTGGGACAAAGAAATTTGACCATATAACACCGGCTCTCTCCTTATCGTTTTTCGCCTTGCGCCGTAATTACGATCGGTTGTTTCAAAATGTAAATATCGCCAGACGTGTTTATTCTCTGGCAACAGGACACGCGTCATTCGATAGCTTATGACTTCCTCTTTAAAATTATATTTAGTTTGTCCCGGTTCATATTACATATGCAAATTAATTTGCATACATGTTCATAAATTATCTAAAAATTTTACAATTATTGTTGAAATAACCCTGAATTGCCAGAACAGGGCTCAGAATTTTCGAGCAAATGTTAGCAAAAAAATTAGCAAAATTGTAGCTCATATAAAAAGGAATATTATTGGAAAGTTTCATTGCATTTGAAGAAGTAGAAGTATTTTATTTTATTTTTTGAAAGTCGCATGCAAAATGCCGAGATCGTTGAAATTTGATTCCCGCACGCGGAAATTAATTACGAAATGCCATATAAGGTCAGTGTTGATTGCTATAAACCAATGAAAATCCGCCATCTAGGCAATTAAATGACGCGGAATCGATTGCCGGTACTTTCAATACGCTAGGATGCAAAGCCGCGGAGATTTAGCTTCCGAAGTTGCCCGAGCGTGCGCCGACAAAACCGGGATTTCGCAATTAGACGGGATTTTCACGGAAAAGTCGAGAATTGTCATAAAATGGCTAGTTTATTTAGTATATTTATTTAAATACATCCTTTCGAACGGATTTTCAAGAGCTATCCAATGGTCACACTTAGGAGTTTGTAGCGTGTAAACCAAAGGTAGGAAAGCGAACTGAATATATAATTAGTTTGTATTATTGTTAATTTGTAAACAATACAAAGTTCAGAGGTGTTTGCAAGGGGCTAAATTGGCCGCGTAGCATTGTAAACAAACACAATTTACTTCTCTAAAAACGCTGTAAAACGCTGAATCGAACGGTGGTATTGTCATCTACATAGCATGCACTGAACCGACGATATGAAATTGCAAAAATAGGTCGATATCGACCTAAGTCAGCACAAAACAATAAGGAGTTAAGGAGTTGAAATATAAAGATGCTATTCTGGCGTTCAAGTGCGTTAAGGGATTAGTCCCTACTTACCTAAGTGATCGGTTTATAACACGGTCTTTAGTACACAACCGAAATACTAGGAATAAAGAGAGTTTGAATATCCCAGCGTATAGATCAGCTTCGGGGCAGCGAACATTCCTATACCGAGCTATCCGTTTATGGAACTCACTTCCGCGAGAAATTACAGATACCAGTAGTTTACGTACTTTTAAGAAAGGACTAAGGAAATTACTTTTTAATTCATGTTTTAGCTAATAAATGTATATACAGGGTGTATAAAAAAAAGTGAACCCTTTGAAATTTAATACAATAGTGATTTTCCCAAGTGGTGTTCTTTAAGCATTCTTGAAATTTTAATTTGTTTGTTTTACACTTGTCACGAAAGACAATGAATTCGATTAGTTCGATTACGAATGGCTCAGCTAACAACAGAGCAAAGAGTATTTCTTGTTTTAAAGTACGCCCAAACTCAAAACTCGACAGCAGTCATTCGTAAACTGAGCCATTCGTAATCGAACTCATAAGTTTAATTCACTTTGTGTGCTTGTTTTTATACCCCTGGAAACGCATTTTCAAATCCCAGAAGCGTAATTATTTGCACAGCCATTGAAATTCTAATGTATGATCTCGTGCATACAAATTATGGTATTTGCAGTTTTTTTGATACACCCTGTATAATTTGTTTTTAATAGGTATTACTCAATGACATGTAAATTAGAACCGAAAAACCCTTTTGGGAGTTTCTAATAAATTTTACAATTACAATTACAATACATCAAGGGTACTTAAGAGCTTTTTGTTAGGTTACTTGTGTTCTCCATGGGATAACTATTCAGTACGCGTTTATAGGGTCATTTATGGTAAATGTGGGTCATTTGTGATTAATGGTTTGTTCGGAAATCAGCTTAATATAAATTTCAAATTGGCTCGAGTATATGAGCGACTTCCTCAAAGCATTTTTGCAGATTTTCCTGGTCTATATATGGCATTTACTATAGTCGGTATTGGATAAGAGCGAACATGTTGCCATGGTGAAAATCGAGTTATGATGTCCTGTAAGTCGCAAATTGAATATAAAACGAAACTAAAGGTATGTTTTGTTACAAAAATATAAACAAACGTCCCTCAATTGAGTTAAAACCCTCTTGGGCCTTTTGACCCTCAGAGCAGATTAAAGCAGATTTGAACCTACATATTCGCCAAAACGGATTGAGCTTCGAGTCAACTGGGGAAAGCACAAATTCAAATTGAGATATACTCGCGACGCCAGCAACCTTCCTCAGAGCAGCAAACAAATTTTTCATAAACAACGCTTCATGGCTATTTCCGTAAAACGACTGACTCACTGTTTTTAATTATTGCCCTTTCCATTCCAGACAGTCTGCCATACTTTTTTGAGATCTATTGCCCTTTCCATTCCAGACAGTCTGCCATACTTTTTTGAGATCAAGGGATTAGAACTCGACTCATGGGACAAATACGACTTTTTCGAATTTCAGGTTCGCATTGCTTTCCTTTATGGCGTGTTCACAGCCGAGCGGAATTAGTACCCATGTTTAAAGGTAGTCTATACCCTTTTGAAAAGTCGACTTTGCTTGTTAATCTTCTTATGTCAACTTCGAATTCCTGGTTACCTTTTTTAAAAAAATTGTTAGTGGAAGAAATTCGTGGCTCGTCTGGTACAAATATATTTTAGAATGCTTTCCCCTAGACGGTTTGACTAACTTTCAATTACAGTCAAAAAGGAGATTAGATATTGCATCGGGGCGGGGAACCTCATCACCCTGGTACTTCTCCTCCACACAGGCTCTTTTTGTATTTATTGATAACATTGATTATTAATGATTGTGGAAGCGCTAAAGTGTAATAGAATATGAATATTTGTATGAAAACCGCTGAAAACTGGAACGCTGCCCGCACTGCCTCACATATTTTGCTCTACTACGCTCTAGCGCTTTCTAGTTTCTATAACCCGGCAAGCTATCTCAAATTATAGCGCGTTTATTGCCGGTAAACATGCTAAATATATACCAAAAGCCTCTGCGGAAGAGAGATATCCTGGTAGATCCCCCTTTGAAAAGCCCAAATGTATTCTATATAAAGTTTGCGTAAACTAGTACAAAACAGACGTAAAGTATTTCAGGACTTCTTTCGCCTTTGGGAAAACATAATAAGAAAATCTTGAAAAACAACTGTCAACATAGTTTGATGTGGTCCTTCCCCCACCTATACATATAAATTTTGTTCTTATGTCAGGATAGTCCAGAATAAAATCACAGCGCATTTAACAGATCTTAGTTGTTATACTTTCTAAATGTACACCATTGAAGTGCCAAAGACATGTTTCTTCATTCCGTAACAACTTTGGTCATTTTCGAGCGACAACGTACACATACTTTCGACGTAGTTCTTTTCTTTCAATAACTCAATCATCCTAGTGCAGTTGGCTTTCTTCCTTATGCAACGTAAATGTAAACTTTTCTACAAATAACATGAAAAGATAATATATCACACTGTTGTCTACAGGGTTGTCTGAGGTGATTGGCTAAAATCTTGACGCCTGTAAATTAATTCGCCGGAGGCACCAGGTATGCCCAATAATAGGCAGTTTAAGCTAACAACAGACGGCAGAGTAAGATATACCATGTATTATATAGCTTAAATTATTGCCATATTTTCTTTTTAATGACAAAAATCATAATCGTGAATAGTCTAATGAATGATAAAAATCATAATCGTGATTAGTCTAATAATGATAAAAATCATAATCGTGATTAGTCTAATTAATGACAAAAATCATAATCGTGATTAGTCTAATGAATGATAAAAATCATAATCGTGATTAGTCTATTAATGATAAAAATCATAATAGTGATTAGTCTAATGAATGATAAAAATCATAATCATGATTAGTATAATTAATGATAACCATTATCAACGTGATTAGTCTATTTTTGTCCGCGACGACCATGCCGCTGTCGGCTGCATGCTCAATGTCTCATGCAATAATCAATTCTAGTGTTTGGCCCACTGATCTGCAAACAGAAACTGGATAGAGCATCGTTTTGAATTCAATGAGGCAAATTTGAAGCCAAAATATTTATGAGAAGATATTTTAAAATCTGTCAAATTCTCTACAAATCGAATTGTTAGGTGTGTAAATTTGTTTTACTATCACGCAAATGTCCTTGCTATGTTGCATGAAAGATATAGCTCACACCTCTTCTATAATGAGTTTAAAACCGATTTGACAACTAGATAATGAGCTGTGAGGTGGCCATATTGGTGTGACCTCAACAGTTATTCACTGGCAAATTTAAGAAGAGAGGCCACCGATGACCAATATTAGGGAGCTTTAGCAATGACTAGAATAGAATAGAATAGTTTAGAATAGAATAGAATAGTTTATTAAAAATTACACTTTGCAGCTACAGAGCTGAATTGTGTGCAAAATACATAACGTATAGATTAAAATACAATTATTAGAGAATATTTACACGACTTTATCAACTCAATTTAAATCTATTTACAGTTAGCTATATTAAAAGTTTTAACCGACGAAGGAAAAAAAGAGTTTAAAAATCTATTTGTGTTCACAGTATAGTCCGTAAATACATGAGATTGCTCAAATCATACTTTGTTTCGTTTAGGGGCAAAAGATACGCCAACTTGTGATCAGGAATGTTAACTATTTCATTAAAAGTTTTATACATGCTTCTTCACGTCTAATACTAAGTTTAGAAATGCCACTAAGAGCAAGGCTGTCGTCATAACTTGAATTTGGGTATATGATAGACATAATACGTTTTTTGCACCCGTTCAATGGCGTTAGAAAGATAGCATGGTAATCCATAGTGGTACACTTGGCAACAATATTCCAAAATTTGCCTAATGCAGTACAATAAAAGCAGAATATCTGCAGTTGGAACCTTTGCACGTTTAAGTTGGACAATCAAGTAGAACCGCTTGTTCGCCTTCTTGATAGTGTTAAGAATATGTTTATTCCATTTCAAGTCACTGCTAATAGTCAGGCCAAGAATCTTAGCGTGGGTGACAACTTCAAGTTGGTTACCGCAGACTACGACATTCTCATGTAGTGAAGCGTGACCAGATCTTGTAAAACAAAACCTTAGTTCTTTACATTTGGAGTCATGGAGTTGTAGCTTGTTCGTGATGGTGACCAATTTTGTACGACGTCGACGGAGTTTTGTATTGTGCTTGTGTTGCCTTTGCTTACAACTTCAGAAATTGTGGTATCGTCGATGTATTTCCAACATCGCTCTCTGGAGTTCTTAGATCATTAATCATAAGAATGAAGAGCCAGGGGCTGTTTGGTCCCTTGAGGGACACCAGACGGTACACTGCCCCACTCCGAAAAACAGTCATTCGACAGTTTTACCTGTTGGAATCTATTTGATAAAAGTCTAAAATCCACTTCTTTACAAAAGATGGAACAGATAGTTGGATAACTTTTCTGGCCAAAATGAGGTGGTCAACAAGATCGAAAGCTTTACGGTAATCAAATAATACAGTTCTGACAACATTTCCAGATCCATCAGTAGCCTCCGACCACTTGTGCACCATCGAGATAAGCGCGTAAGTTGCCGAAGAGCGCGGAATGCCACCAAATTGTGCTGGATCAGCTATAGATAAAACAGCTGGGGCGACGTATTTCTGCTTGCAACTATAACATCCTCAGCCGGTTTAGATACTACTGAAGTAAGCGAAATTGGCCTAAGATGTTTATTAATTTCACGCACAGGTTTATCTTTGGGGATAGGAGTGATGTTTGCTCTTTTCCAGACAATAGGAAGTTTTTCTTCCTGGTAAGATGTATTCAACAAGATGGATATCGGGGATGCTAGAATCTCGCCATAAGTTTTTAAAATCCAGTTGGGTATACCATCTGGTCCTGGTGCTTTGGACGCGTTCAGATTCTTCAGCTTGTTAACACTGATGCCGGAGAAGTTATCGTTTAACTACAGTTGGGGGTCGACAGGAATGTCTTGAAGTGTTGGATAGATCTTCGTCTCGGGGTGGTATGTGCTCATAGGTTCCAGAAAGGTGTTGTTAATTAAATTGGCAAGTTCTTTCAACGATAAGTGGTCAATATTTTCTATTTGAAGTTGCGATTGAAGATCGTTGTTGCAGGTTTTCATTCCGCTGATACGTTTGATGTCAGACCACCAAGACTTAGGTTTTGACTTTTTTAAGTTACTGACCTTCGTAGCAAAAATTTTGCTCGTAACAGTTTCCTCTCTCTATTCACTTTATTGCGGTAAAATTTAAACAACTGTACGTTTCAGATGAAAACGCGCGTTGGCGCAACATTATCAATCGTTTAAAATCCTCAGTAACCTATGGCATCGTTAGTGGAATTTAACTTTCACTCCGGCATAATAAAGTTGACCTCTGTGAAGATAATGTTAGAAAATAATTCACATTTTTCATCACATGACCAAATCCTCGAACGAACTCCAATCTATTTCACTAAAATAACGGCCAAGTTCCATTTTACGAGACGGTCGAGTGTCTCTTTAGGACAGTTCGGCGACTGGGAAGATTTTAGGACAGTTCAGTCGTCTACGAGTACGAGATTCGTCATTTTCGCGCCGAACGCCGTGTTGTTTGTATATTATTTCACAAAAGTCGAGTCGTTGGGCTTTTGACTACGAGATTTTTGATAAATCTCGTACTCAAAAGCCAGACGACTACGACTTTTGCGAGATGGCGTATACAAACAACACGCGAAAATGATGAATCTCGTACTCGTAGTCGTACTCGTAGTCGCAGCTAAAGCTCCCTATTTATCTAGACAATACGTGTCCTTCCCCAACAATAAGCTGACCTCTTCTAATATGACAGCAACACCACAGTAGATTTGTGGTGGTCACACCAATATGGCCGCCATTGGCTTCATTCAACGATGGCATATCTTATATTATTTTTTCTTATATCTTCTCATATTATTTTAAGAATATTTTTGGAGACCAAATTTCTTCTTATACCTTCTTATATGATTTTATTTTTCTATATAGCTCTATTCAAGAAATTTAAATTGTTTGTTATGTAAATCAGTCATTGTTTATGTAAATTTTTCACCAACAGATTTAATATGACAACTGTCTGACACTTCGTACAAACATCACAGAAATCAACAAAATGACATCATATTGTCACGTTATCAAATTTTTGTTTGAATATCGAAAATCTTCTTATATTGCTTTAAATCTTCTGATAACGAATATAAGAATTAGGAAGTTTTTTTCTGAAAAAATCTTATATCCGTTTCTGGCTTGATTTCTGCATAGCAGATGCTCTAGATCCAGTTCTAGTTTTGAGATCAGTGGTTTGGCCACGTTCTACGCCAATTGGTCAATTCCTAAATTGAACATTTAACTGGTTCAATTGCTCAATTTCAAATAAATAATGAATACTAGTGGATTGGCCACGTTCTATATCAATAGGTCAAATTCCACTTTACAAGGCAAGAATGGAAGGAAGGAGAAACTGTGGAGAGAAAACGTGAATTGCATTCCTGGATGAGTTGCTGAGGATAGGAACAAATGCTAAAAGCATGATGATAAAACCATTCATAGCCTATCTTCTTGTGTCCTTGCAAGTATTCTCTCCTCTATGATTCCCTTCAATCTCTCTTCTGATAACTTGTGACTAGCCTTACAACTCTAGATTTCAGTTATTGCTTCTGTGACCTAGAAAACAAAAATACGGCAAAATGGTGCAAAAACCTTCATACAAAACTACCACATCAGAAGAACAGGATACAACAACAGTAAACAACACTCAGCTGTACTACAGATCGAACATACAAAAATTATTTTATTTTTATTAGAAAATAGAGAGAAAATAGACATGGATTTGTCCAACTTCAAAGAAAAGTTAGAACGACATACTGTTCTAAAAATCTGGTATTCATGTTAATAAGGTAAATATAATTTACTTTCGGCAACTAGAAGGTTGTGTGGTCGTTTCTTGCGGGCTTTCATAGTACGAACAATGGCTGCTTCAACTCTGCAAAAATGATTAAGGATACAAAGCACAAAAATCTAATTCACCAATGCATGTATGGCCCGATATGATGAATATGGCCCATTTATCATTTTTAAATAGAAAAGTGCGTAAAAATATATTTTAGACCTTTAAGGGCGTGCAAACAGCAAAATACGAAGTCACAACTGTAAGACCTACTAATATTTCAAGGTTTAAGTAGTATTCAAATTATATATAAAATCTATAATGACTTTAATGCATCAATCGCAAAAACTCACCTACGATATATCTCTATATTATTTTCTAAACAATATGATCATTTTTAGTAGGACTCCAAACCATGCACATATTATTCGGCTCGTAGTCACGCTGAGAATATTACGTCATGCTATATAATTGGTGCAATTTTGGGTGGCATCTCGTGTGATTTCCATCGAAGTGCTGCTTTGCTTATATTTTAAGCGAAATACTGAGAGTTATGCTGACAACTATATCTCGCTAATCCCTTTCAAACAACGAGGAGTATTTTGGTGTATAGTTTGTTGCTTGGCATGTGTAGAGCATGTTAGGAAAGTTATGCGTATTCATACGTTCAGCCATGTTGGATTTCATCTTAATCAGTGTTGAATTTATTCAATCAGAATGGTGAACTACAACGAAACCAGCTGCCAGCCTGAGTTGTGACGTCACTCGCAATATTAACAGGTCCTGTAAACATGCGTTTTGCCCTGACTTGACATTCTGTGTATATGTCCTCGCAATGTTGTATCATTTTGTTCAAAGGATACTGTGTTTACTGATCATCTCAAACCCATGTTTTTCTCCCTCTGGTTCACCTTCACCTTTATATGATCTGGAAAATAAAGAAAAATATGAAACAAACAGGAACTAAACTAACTCAACACATGATGTCCAGACTGACTTGGAATGACTTGGATAAGCTATATTAGTGGAGGTGTTAAGAGCGAAATTTAGCTGAATTGTCTATTCTGTGACAGCACCATATTTGGTATAAAGTAATTTTATAGACAATGTCTTGAGATGTATATCTGAAAAATTAAAGTCGCTGGCCTAAATTAATGTTTTTCATTTTCTCATTAAACCTATACTGTTGAAAATATAAATTGGTAAGTTCACTTATAGCAAAAAGTGATTACAGAATCAGAAAGCTTACAAAAGTTATATTAAGACATGTATGGTTACCAGTTAATTTTCAAAATCCTTCTGACAGAAGTGCTGTTAATACACGCAAGCTAGTACTCAGGCTTTTCGCGCGATTTCGTAGCATTTTTTCCATTTTGGAACAGCAATAACTCGAAATCGGTTAAAATAAAGGTAACCGCTTATGACCTATATAGTTTTTGCAAGTCAAATGATGTAAGTCATTATTGCTTTTAAATGAACTTGGAATTTCAATGGTTTTACAAGTATAGGAGTTAATGAGGAAAAATGAAAAGAACTAAATTTATGCTTTAAGGACTTTAATTTTTCAGATGCTCATATCTAAAAAGT